>VOPJ01008225.1:0-41257 GCA_014673585.1 Semibalanus balanoides
AAAAAAGGTAGCAAGGGCTAAGGAGTTGAATGTTTGGTTCAAACCGTGCCTGCAAAAAACTGCAGCGTTTTAGGTCCGCTACTAGAAATAATTTTATTTACACTTGGCAACGCTGTCTCGTCCTTTTCCGGTGGTTCGTTCCCCCATAAACAGCAACCATGGTATGTATATTTTGATTTAATTTATATTTCCTTGCATTTATCGCCACTCAGATTGTTTAAAAATAATATGCACGATCCAGCTTCCTATATCATGTGTTATTCTCAGTTTGTGAAGGTGTAAAGGGAGTAGAAGACGTGCTAACAGTTACAAAGTTGGCCTGGTGATGCGACAAATTGTGAATCAAGATATATTCAAGACGTGTTTTATCTTGAAAATTGTATTAGATAACATATACTGTGCTTATTAACCCCGCATAGGTTTTTACCACAACCTCCTATGTAGGCCCCAAATCTGAGTCCAACATTATATTCTTATGAATAATGACCTGCTTGTGTTGGCATTGTGCGAAGTCATAGCATGGCCTTAGAGCACTTGGGTGGTGTAGTATTCTTACAATTGTGCTGTAGGTCATGTGGAAGTAATTGTGATATGCATATGATGCAGAGTATTGCTTAAAGTAAAAACAGATTGTAAATAAACACTGCTGTACAGCAGACGTACAACAAACACAGTTGTTGTATCCATAAGCCTTTAATATCATCAACTGTTCCCCTTTTTTACACTTTCACTGTTGGTGCTTTATGTCAAAACATAATAAACAAGCTGCACTCTACCTTAATAATGGATGCATCCTAGAAAATTAAAGGAACCCTTCAGTCTATCACTTGTGTGAGGTCTTTACCAAGCATTAAAAAAATAACATCAACCTTACATTTGTGTTTTTTAGGCCTTGTTGAAAATGTTTTTGCTTATAACACAATAAATTTCTGGATTACTTCTGTCAATACAGTTTTTGTTTCAGCTCACAGTATTGCTACTGCTGTTGCAGGGCCCAACCCCTGCCCAATCAAGTCCGTCAGTATCATTCATATTAATTATTAAATTTCAATGAACAATGTCTTGTTTNTTTTTTGCCCTAGGAGAAAAACTACTTTTAATTCTTGAACCTTGGCTAGATTACCTTCTGTGAGTACCATAATAAAATACTTGTTTATATTAAGTTACCAGAATTGTCATAAAGATTGTTGTTGTTTGCATAGCTCTCTTAAGGTCAATAATGATGTAAATGCCCCCCCCCCCCCCCCAAGTAAGGTGTACTAAGACTTTCAATGTGGAATATCACCGTCGTTTTCAGCAGTTGACTCATTTTTACTTTTTAACAGTCATATATTTGACGACTTTCAGAAAGGTGAAACATTCCCTTTAATGACTGAGACAGGGGTGGTTTGGCAGAATCAGTTTTCCAGGCCTGCAGAATGTTTGTCCTCCATGTAATAGATCTGTAGTATAGTTATCCAAATTCATGTGGTAGATTTAAAAAATGAAGTTTTTTATCTGAAGAAGACACAGATACTAAGAGCATGTTCAGGCCGCACATTCCCAAATGCTGGTGATTGTCGGTCCGTTGTGTTCTGGAATGGGTGTCCTATAACCTTTTGCTTGCGGTGCCCCAGTCATCATCATTGTCCAAGAACATTAAAGGCAACTTCAGTTGAAAAGGACATTGGAATATATATAACAAGTAACCTCAAGCCAACCACACACTGCCAGAAGGCATCCAACAAGGCAATTTCGGCACTTCGAAGACTAAGGATGACCTTTCGACGATTGGACATGAGAAATTTTCAAGATCTTTCACCACAGTATTGTAAACCACATTCTTGCAGTATTGTATACAGCCAGGCTGGCCCTAACATGGTACAGGATTTTAAGGCATATGGAAAGGGTCCAAGAGAGAGCGACAAAGATGGAAACCCAGTAAAAACATTCTAAACATACGAAGACGTTTTGAAAAAACTTGAACTGGCTTAGTGTTGAAGAGAGAATCCTGAGGGGGTGACTTAATAAATTACAGATACTGACAGGAAACCATGTGGACCAACAACCAGTTCTTTGAGTTTAAGCAAGCTCAACAATACAAGAGGACACAGCAAGAAGCTGAAAAATGAGGAGATAACACACATATTATCCAAGGGACTTGATTTTTTGCTAACAGAGTTGTTACACCGTGGAATGACCTCCCGCAACAAGTTGTGGATGCAGAGTCTACCAACTCATTCAAGAACAGGCTTGACCAACACTGGGCCACAAAGTATCCTTAATCAGTCCTAACCAACCTACGATCTGAAGAAGAAGTGAGCACCGAATAGACCCTGTCTACACCCAGCTCACTCAAACCTAATCCTAATCATGTTGCGTTTCTGGATGGCCTTTCCGCAGCACACTAGTAAGAAACGCTCAAAATACACTACTAACAATTCATCACACACCCATGGGCCATGGATGTTTCCATCCTTGCTGATATGCGCCCAAACCCATCAAGAACAATAGCAAGCCATCTTGCTGATTGCTGGGCTAGCAGGAGGACAGCGTTCACGATGCCCAGTTCCTGCATGGAAAATTCCTGGCGTGGAATAACAGTTGAGAGCACACTTTCCTTGGGATTTTGTGGCATCCCCGTGGGAATGCACGGCCAGAACGCCCCCGAAGTCACAACCAAAGTGTAGTGTCATAGTTCAAGAATAAAGCAAGATGCTGGCTGACTGCTGAGGTATCTTAAAGCGCATGTGATAAAAAGTGGGTTCTGTTTCACTGACCATGACTGAACTCGGTTTGATATCCTTACCATCGGGAGTTTGGTGACCTTGTCCATCATTAGTTTGTGACCTTGTCCATCATTAGTTTGTGACCTTGTCCATCATTAGTTTGTGATCTTGTCCATCATTAGTTTGTGACCTTGTCCATCATGAGTTTGTGACCTTGTTGATCACGAGTTTGTGACCTTGTTGATCATGATTTGTAGACCTTGTTATCATGAGTTGTGGACCTTGTTGATCATTTAGTTTGGACCATTGTCCATCATGGTTTGTGACCTTGTCCATCATGAGTTTTGACCTTTGTCCATCATGAAGTTTTAGGTGACCTTTGTTGAATCATGAGGTTTGTGACCTTGCTGATCATGAGTTGTGACCTTGTTCATCGTGAGTTTGTGACTTTGTTCATGAGTTTGTGACCTTGTCCATCATGAGTTTGTGACCTTGTTGATCACGAGTTTGTGACCTTGTTCATCATGAGTTTGTGACCTTGTCCATCATGAGTTTGTGACCTAGTTCATCATGAGTTTGTGACCTTGTTGATCATGAGTTTGTGACCTTTTTCATCACGAGTTTGTGACCTTGTCCATCATGAGTTTGTGACCTTGTTCATCGTGAGTTGACACCATGACCATGTTTGTTTCAGTCGCTCGTCATCACCCCCGAGTTCCAGCACATCCTGCGTATCATGAACGCCAACATTGATGGCAGCACCAAGATCATGTACGCCCTGACGGCCGTCAAGGGCGTGGGTCGCCGTTACGCCAACATTATCATCAAGAAGGCCGACATCGACCTCAACAAGCGCGCCGGAGAGCTCTCCGATGAGGAGGTAAGCACATCTTGTCCATGCAGCCTCCCCTCCATATGGAATTATGGGTAATGTTTACATAGCCCGAGTTCATATGCTCTGTATCTGGAAATGCTGAGTGCAGGAATTCTTAGCTATTATTTTAGACAGGTTGTGCAGTTTCCTTTCTGTTCCAACATTCATCCTGCATGGGCCTTCCACTGTTCAGGGTCCTAGGTTTGGGGCTGGGGTGCGGAGTGGGAAAACTATGACTAAAAATTTACAGCATAGAGTAGTGAAAATTTCAACAACAAAATATATGTTCGTTATCTGAGTGAATAACCAATCACCGCTCACCCCAAATTAGTTATTACCTATGCCAATTTGTGACTGTTTTTCCCTCCACAGGCTTTTCATATAATTACACCCATAAATCAGCAATAGGGTTCCATTTATCTAATGCAAAGAGTGGAAAATTCACAGTAAAACTCTTGAAAAAGATTGAACAAATAGTATCGATAGGGTGTAATTTTCCACCCACATTTCTCAGTCCTAGGACACTGCCACTGTTGGTGCACCCTTGAATCCTGATTCAGGCCATGTTTCTTCAGTGGGGCCAAAGTCCCAACGAACGAATGTCCCGAAAGTTGTTGGGGGGGGGGGGCGGTAGCGGGCCTTCAGACGTCAGTGACAGGTTGTGGTGACCAGGGAGGTTAGCAAACAGTTCCGCTGTCGGCCGGCGAGTTGATTGGAGCGGGGGAGGAGTAGAGCACATCGTTAATCCGTCAGCATCTGTTACGTCCGGCCGTTATTGAGGAGGTGGGGGGGGGGGGATAGTGCTTCAGACCCTTTGGGGCCTTGTCCCTCTCTATGATCCGACCTGTTGCCTAATTGTTAGTAGCGAGTTGCGACAGAGGCCGTAACTTTTTTGAAAAAATTCATTGGGGTTGCACTTAGTTTGTTAAGAAGCCCATTTGCCACCCACATCTTTGTCATAAGACGTTTAATGTTAAATTCCCAAATTATTAGGGTTGTAGCTACAACCCCCCTTTGCATTAAAGTTACACCCATGGTTGCGACCATATGGGTACCATCGCAGGATGTGTTAGTTGCTAGTTGTGACCATATGGGTGCCATCGCAGGATGCGTTTTCGATTACACATACCACTCGCATCAACTGTACGTCTTTCATGAAATACGTCTATATTTCATGTATTCCTGAAATACATCTGCGATTCACTTCACTGTGCCTGATTCGCCTCCCGGCAGCCACCTGGTCTGTGAGACGCTGTCGGCGTGGTGACGCGTCATCCAAGACTGTGCAGTCTACCGTCTTTATCTGACTCCTCGCTCCGTCCCCGCCCCCCACGTTCGCCCATCCCGCTGTCGTGCGTGCCCGCTTATTTGTCGCCGTGACCATAGAGTACGGCGGCAGGACCCCGCCGTCCCTGCACCGCGCGAGCTCTCTTTTTGGCGCTCCCAACCGCTGATAAGGTGCCTTATCACTGATTAGGAGTCGACCTTCACCCGTTTACTTGACTTATTGCAAAATAACTGCCAACTCAGGATGCCGTGCTCCCCCTTGTTGGCCGCCTGTGCAGTGCGAGTATACTAGTTGACGGTGTTGATTGCCTCCGTCCATCCGTTGGCACTGGGCACGGCGCCGGTGGCAGCCAGGTGTTGTTGTGGTTGGTTTTAATTGCTGATGGTTGTATCGGATCTGGTGCCATGCTGGATGGGCGCTGTATAACACTGCTTTACGACGACCTACCCCCCGTGCCGTGTTGACCACTGGCCTCCCTATGCCCACCAGCATGATAGGCAGACCTGGTGGTCTGACTTGTGCGCCATTCACCCGCCTCATAGGGTGTCTGTACTGACCTGAACCCCCATCTGCTCTTAAGTTGCGCGCGCTGCCCCCCCTCCCACACACACACACACCAGTTATTTTACCGTCTGCTGACCCCCCTGTGCTCGTCTGTTTTTCCTGGCAGGTTGAGAAGCTGGTGACGATCATGGCGAACCCGCGCCAGTACAAGGTGCCCGACTGGTTCCTCAACAGGCAGAAGGACCACACCGACGGCAAGTTCTCCCAGCTGCTCTCCACCCAGCTCGACTCGAAGCTGCGTGACGACCTGGAGCGGCTGAAGAAGATCCACGCTCACCGCGGACTGCGTCACCACTACGGCCTGCGCGTGCGTGGTCAGCATACCAAGACGACCGGCCGCCGCGGACGTACCGTCGGTGTCAGCAAGAAGAAGTAGGGCTCGTAATACATGGCTGGCGCTCGCGAGAGATGTGTGTTTCGGTGAAGGTAAAGGGGACGAGGAGGCGACGTGGAGAGGAGGTTGAGATGGGAGGCGACGTGGAGAGGAGGTTGAGATGGGAGGCGACGGGAGAGGATGGTTGAGATGGGAGGCACGTGGAGAGGAGGTGAGAAGGATGGGAGGCGACGTGGAGAGGAGGTTGAGATGGGAGGCGACGGGAGAGGAGTTGAGATGGGAGGCGATAGGGAAGTGAGGTGAGATGGGAGGCGACGTGGACGATGAGGTTGAGATGGAGGCGACCTGGAGAGGAGGTTAGAATTGGAGAGAACAAGAAAAACGTTGTAGGAGGAGGTTGAGTGGGCAGGCAAACAGTGGAGAGGAGGTTGAGATGAGGCGCAGAGGGAGGTGAGGTTGAGATGGGAGGCGAGTGGAGAGGAGGTGAATGGGAGTCACGTGGAGAGGAGGTCTGAGATGGGAGGCGTTTTATTGGGCCGCGAACAAACGGAAGGCTATTGCGCTATATCACCTTCGTTGTTGGCGCGCCCATAAAAAAACAAATCATCATCGAGATGGGAGGCGACGTGGAGAGGAAGATAATGAGATGGGAGGCGAGAGGGAGGTGGAGGTTGAGATGGGGAGGCACGTGCGAGGGCAGGAGGTTTGAATGGGAGCGACGTGAGAGAGGAGGTTTGAGATGGTAGGCGACTGGACGAGGAGTTAGAGATGGAGGCGACGTGGAGAGGAGGTTGAGATGGGAGGCGACGTGGAGAGGAGGTTGAGATGGGAGGCGAGAGGGAGGTGAGGTTGAGATGGGAGGCGATTGTGAGCGCGTAACGTGTGCTGGTGCGAACAGGGATCCGAAGGGAGATGTTTGGAGAGCATTATGGCGCGCGCGACTAAGGGCCTTTACACGAGATCAGCACCTGGCTGGTACTTTGGATGCTGCACACTTGTTTGGGCGGGCTTGTTTGCGACGAACGTGTCGAGAAGATATGACGCCAGATATGATCAGCTGCACTGAGGGCGCGCCCAAAGATCAGTAGTAGACGCGTACGTGAGCCGTCCTGACACAATCATTTTGATCGGTGCCTCGGACGTCGAAACACTAACAGCGATCACACTAGGCACGATATCCATACGAGAAATTAAGTGGATATAGGTGAACAGCTAATGTTCAACAAATAATGTAAATAGCATGGTCAGGACACGTGAAAGGCATCGTCACAGTCGTGGAGCCGTCTCCGGCAGGTGGCGGTCGGATCGCCGCCCCTTATTTTATAGATGGCGCTAGAGAGCCGTCTGGTCGGCGCGGGACGGGAGTAAAGCCAACCCGAGCTGATACGAAATATGACCGTGATTGGTCGTGATGCCCCTTTGACGGAATGAACATAATATCATTTCCCTGTCGCGGTACCGGTGCTATAGGATGGCGCCGGCAGGGGGTGTCGTCTAGTGGCCAGAAGGCCCGGCGGTGACGTCAAAAGGGACCTGCGGTGGTATTGGCTGGCGGCCGCGGTGCGGTTTGCGGCCTGAGCGAGTGACCGCCACCTGTGTGGGCGGGTAATTCAAGAAGTGTATCGTACATTTATCAGACGTGATTTCTTCTTGAGTCATGTATCCATGGTCAGGTGCCGACAGTGGCGTAGTCTGGGGGGGAAGGGGCCGCCTCCCTGGAAGCTTAAGCCCAAATCATCATCATCATCACCTGGAAGCCAGAGGGCGACCGAGCGCTGACCCCTGGGGCTTCGGCCCGTGTTTTGGACGGTGTCGGGCGGCCGCAAAATGCCTTACGTTGCATAAAAGAACGACTGCGAGCCAGCAAAAAAAAAACATAAAAAATAAAACACAGCATTTTTGATGGTTTCCGAAGGGCCCCCCGGACGTTTTCCGAAAGAATGTTCGGCATCTCGGCAAAGCGGCAATACCGATGTCCCGGTCCGGACGTCGGCTGGACCATCGCATATGCGGAACATATACCGAAGTCCAGCCGACATCGGGCAGACGTAAAACCGATGTCTGGCCGACGTCGACCTGACATCGGGATGTTAATTGGGACTGGCTTGTCTGCTAAAGGACTGTGTATTTTAAGACGTATGAATGAGTCCTAGCCAGTGCATAGGTCGTTAATATGAACTAAGTCGCGCTGAACAGGGCTCCTGTCCCCTTGTGCAGTGTGGAGAGGGACCTCTGCCAGCTTCTAAAGGGTCTCTGCTGACCTTGATATGGCCCCTCTGACGTTCAAAAAGCCGTGCTCATGTCAGAGGGACCCATGGCTAGACCGGAAGGGCCCCTGAGCGGGTCAGAGGGTCACCTGAACCGTCGAATAATGGCTTCCTCCGCCGGGGCACAGAAGAGGCTGCGCTGGGCAGGTTCGGAGGGCCCTCCGAGCATGTCAGGGGCGACAAGCAGTCACAGAATCATGATTGATGCCGTACCAGTAATACTACGCGGGGCGGGTATCCGAAAGACGTCCTCTTGGTCAATCACTGCCCCCCCGTCGCGCGCCGCCCGGTCCGGGCCGTGGTTGGTGCACACTGTCCTACGAACCTCACAATAGACCGCAAGCCGAACGCCGCCAAGGCGATGGTGACTACCCTATTATACGGCCCTGGGCGCGGGGTTCGATCACCGCTTCCTGTGCGAGAGATCGATATTTCCCTGACTAGCTCACTACGTACGGGTGGCTGGACCATTGACATATATACAGGGTCCGCCGATATTAGGGTAACGCTTATGACATCGAGAGGAACCGCTCCAAATAATAATAAATATATTCCAGGGCCATCTACTTTTCAAGACATATACACCAGGTCACCACGTCTGCAGCTACCCAATGTAGTCACCCTCAGCGTCAATCACTCTCTCCACACGAGACCTAGAAGCACTGCAGACACGCTGGATGTAGTACCTGTCCAATGTCCATGTTATCCCAGAACCTCCGTATGGCAGACTTCAGCGACTCCAGATTTGGGTGAGAGACATTGCACATCTCGGCCTCCAAACGCGCCCAGATAGAGAAGTTCAAGGGGTTGAGGTCGGGTGATGACGGGGCCCACAACTCCTGTGTCATGACGTTCGTCATCTTCGACATCAGAAACTCTTTAGTTTTCTCGGCCGTGTGTGCAGAGGCGCTGTCCTGCTGGAACACGTCCTAGCCGTCAGGGTACGCACGACGTATCCAGGGCCAGACGTGCTGCTCGAGCAACTCCCTGTTGATCCTCTCTTTGGCACCTCAGGTGAAGATCGCTGGACCTCGCCATCGTTCTCGGATTCGCTCTGATGACCCTTTTCACCTTCGGGATAGTCTTGGTGTTTTTAATTTCTCTTTCTTCCCTGACGCTTGGCTCCAAAGTTATATTTCTGATTCAGCATGTCTCGGGCCGTTTTTAGACGCTTTCTTTACACGTTCAGCGCCTTGGTGACGCCTCCCGTGCAGAGACGGTTCGCTATAAGGTTCCTCACCGTCACCCATGGCTTACGAATGGACCCTGGGCGAAATCATTTGAATGGTACGTGCCTGAGACCGCGAGCGAACTATGGTACGAAATTCATGTATGTAGTTTGCGTGGGCGCCTCTTAGTGGAAGGTAACTCAAATGTTATAAGCGTTTCCCTAATTTCGGCGGACCCTGTAGGTATATACGAACTACTCCGTCCCGGCAGCAGTTCCCGCTAGGCGACGCTAGCGCCACAGCGAAGAGGACGTCAGAGGGACAAGAAAGAGCGCTGCAATGCTTTTCCTATGGCGGAGAGGCGATATTTGTCGGCTTGTTATTAAACCAGTAAGACGCCTTAAGCGGCGAAGGACGAGCGAGTCCGAATAAATCCGCGTCCCAATGTTTATCACCCGTCCAAGGAGGATCGTCTTGTGTCAAAGCATGCATTTGAAGTTATTTTCGCTATGGTTTGTTTTTGCCGTTGCAAATAGATCCGAACTAAATCGATGCTTTTGAACTAAATAGGTTTTGGAAGCATTATTTTATATTTGCAATTATAAGCTCCATGTGTTTGTGGCAAAAAATTCCATTTTGGGTGGGTTATTAGGATGGATTTGATTGCGCTTTACAGCTGCAGTCATTTTTATCGTCTAAGCACCCTTTGGTTTTGGAAGCTACGGCGGTGTATGAAGGAAATGTGTATAGAGATCGTCAATAAATAAATCTTACAGGCAGATTTTTAACAGCGGAAATACTGCATTAAGCCCTCAATTTTTACATGCATTTAGAGACGGTACATTGGGTTAGCAGATTGGTGTGTTGTTTCATCGCGGGTTCACGTCCATAGGGTGCTGAGCATACTGAATTTAAATTGTGAAGACGTCGTAAATCATGAATTTGCGCCTTGTATAGCCAGAATTAACTTTGCACGTACCTATCGTCGCGCTGAAGTCGCACAATAGTCAGTATGGCTGCGGTGCGGATCGTTTCTCTACGCATTCTGTGTTTTGACCTGTGTCTTTGCGACTTTTGGTTGCCGAGATATAGGTCCGGTATTGTAACGATGTTTTGTGCAGGTAAGTTTCGTGGACGGAAAAAGGGGTGCAGCAGTGCGCACGTGCAGTGTGACCCAGAGTTTTACTGTGCAACATTGCCAGTGGTGTGGTCTCCAGCCTGACAACCAAAATTTTAGCTTTTATAGGTCCAGCCGTTTTCTCAGCTAATAGCAGGATAATACTTTCTGACAAACCCTCTGTGACTGTCTCACGTGTCACGCGGCCGGCTGACTCCTCAAATGTAAAAAACATGTAAATTAATCATAATGTCATTGCATGGGGCTAATCATAGTGGCGAGGACGCGCTTGTCCAATCGGATGCGGGGTTCAAAGATATAGCTTCTGCCAGCGTCGCGGTCCCTGGCCGTTGGCCCGGTCCGGGTCGGCCGCTTAATATGTGAGAAAAATCCATAGTTAATGAAGGAACTCCGCTTCCGCGCTTCGCGCTCGCTCGTAAAATAACCACATGAGCTAGCGCATAGGAAAAGGTTTGAGGATGTAGAGACAATCAAACGTGGCACAACAATATTCAACCTGAACGTTGAGGCCAATACTGTCAAATATCGCCCATCCACAATTAGGAAAAACATTGCCGCGTTAACTCCTTTCCTCTCCGCTGCGGCGCTGGTGTCGCCTCAAGCGGGAACGGCTGCCGGGCGGCGCAGCAGCTGGAGTAGTTCGTCTATGGTATAAATCAATGTGCGGGGCATTAAAAACGTTTTAAAGCACGCATCAAACGTCAACAGATACTCAGCGGGTGATGAACCAAGATGTATTCGTCATGTCGCACACGGTTCATTACAGTACATCCCAACAGTCTCGAAGCTATCCTCACGCTAGCCAGACCCAACAAATAACGTTAAACACACGTCCCGTGCCAGCCTTCCACCCATACGGCACATTGACAGCCCGTTTGGGGGAGGCCAACTTCTGATGTGGTACGGGCCCAGCTGACAACACACGGAGCACTCACTGGTGGCTGTTCCGATCGATACACACCAGCCGTGCCCGACAGACCTCGAGTGACCTCGTGGTCATCACCCTTCTAACCGCTCCACCCAGGTGACCTCGTGATCCTCCTTCCTATCCGCTCCACCCAGGTGACCTCGTGATCATCCTTCCTATCCGCTCCACCCGGGTGACCTCGTGGGGTCATCACCTTCCTAACCGCTCCACTGGTCATGGGTCACAACTCACACGTCGTCAGCTGGTCACTGCCTGACCTTCCAGTGAGCCACCGTCACGTGACCACCGCCACAGCCCACACGCGGCCCGGTGTCGCATCACGGTCTCCTCCCTGTCCGCACGGCGCCGCCGGCGGGTCTTGTCTCGATCTCACGGCATGTCTCCAGCGCCGGTCACGTGTTGCGCGGCTTCTTTTTGCGCGGTTTCCGCGCCATGTCACTGTCCAGACCGCTCTGGAACTCGGAAATGTCGGACGAGTGCGGGATTCGAACCCGGCCGCTCGGTGGCCGTTTATCGCTCCTGAAAATGCGATTGGATGGGGTCACTGCTGAACTGCGCTACAGCTGCAGCAAACCACACCTAACATCAACTGAGCACTGATGGCTATGCCTATGCCGATGATGGGTTGCACCAGACTTGTGCCTGGATCTCGAAATCCAGCTGAGATCCAGATATCTGTGTCGTCCCGGGATCCACATGAGACACCAGATACAGGTACGCAATAAGCCGAGGGATCCACAAATATCCCAGAGTGCTGTTCACGGGTACCGCAATCTGCTGCGGTCGCTGCGGCCAGCGCAGAGATTAGGCTCCGCCCAAACTAGCTCATACGTCACCACGAGATGGCGCGCCATGAACAACAAGCTGCGGCTTCTCTGCGGCCGCGGGACTCGGCGGTCGCTGCGGCTGACTTCTCCGCGGCCGCAAGGAATCGCTGGCGGCCCGCAGCTGTGTGACGTCATAACTTCCACCCATCCCCATCGTCCGTCCTACCCCAAGCCTGCTGGCCGCAGCGGCCGCAGCGACCGCAGCAGATTGCGGCACCCGTGAACAGGGCCCAGATCTTAACGGGAGTGTGCCTACTCACATTGGTCATGTGGAGTTGTTGACACTAGTCTGTAGAACACATTTTCTGATTTTAGCCATGTACTTCATTTCCCCCAGAATAACTTTAGTTCTGAAGATATTCCAAGTCGCAATCACAATACTTGGCAGTAGATTAATTATCATAGTCGCCAGAGAGCTTTCGCACTAGAGCATTTCTCTTAAATTAACAACGCTAGCATATATTGTTAGCTCTGGCCAGTGCGCCATTTTATAGGTTAACATCTTCGCTACTCTGTTTATAGTGACGACCGTTTTATGAGTTTTGAAACAAAACAATGCAAACAGAATATAAGTAAAAAATTCCAACTAAGGGGCTCCAGACGTGAATTTTATCGTAAACCAATAATCAAAGCAAATAGCTTCTTACCGTAATAAAAATATATTTGACATTTCAAAAGAGTAGGCACACTCCCTTTAATGTGTTTTATGCCATGGGATCTACAATTTACGCCGAGGCATCCAGGAGGATCGCATATCATCATGCATTTTACGCAGTGGATCCACTGGGATCCCAGATCCAACTTCGGGATCCAGGCACAAGTCTGGGTCGCCCATACTGAACTGTCATGAAAATGACTAAAATATAGACCATATGGACACCCTAAGCTACTTTCACATTACAAGCAGCCAGCTGCTACCCGCAAGGATTGCAGTATGCTCTATGGTAAACCTAAGCACGATCGCCAAATTCACACCAACGCAAGAGCGCGTTCCCTCCAAACCGCCCCCACCACTGACCGTCGAGCGTGGTTCCCCCCCCGCCACTGACCGAGCGCGGTTCCCACCAACCCCCCCAACTGACGAGCCGGTCCCCCGCCACTGACCGAGCGCGGTCCCCCCCGCCACTGACCGAGCGCGGTTCCCCCCCCCCCGCCACTGACCGTCTGCCGTTCCTGCCGAACGTCTCAGCGTAGTTGTCCTCCGCTCTCCAGCGTCCCAGCGCGGTGGGCGTCTCCCGCAGGCAGAGACTCTTGGCGTAGTGGCCCAGGTGCAAAGTGCGTACTGACAGCATACTCTTCATCTCGGCCGGGTAGGCAGCGTAGGCGCGGGTCAGAGACGTGAACGCTGCGGGGAGGAGTGGGGGGGTCAACTCGGTCAGAGACGTGAACGCTGCGGGGAGGAGTGGGGGTCAGACTCGGGTCAGAGACGTGAACGCTGCGGGGAGGAGTGGGGGGTCAGACTCGGGTCAGAGACGTGGACGCTGCGGGGAGGAGTGGGGGTCAGAGACGTGGACGCTGCGGGGAGGAGTGGCTGGGTCCGCTGGTTCGGACAGCAGTTCCACAGGGGGTTCTGTTGGACTCAACAGTTGAGAGCAAATACAAAAGGGCACAAACACTTGTTGACGCACATAACTACACACGGCGACCCAGGGGCGGATACAGGGGGCGGCCGCCCCCCTCTGTGTCCGCCACGCAGGGAGCGACCGCCCCCTCCCCCCTGCGTCCGCCGCGCCGAAGGCGCGGAAGGGTCTCGTAAGCAGACCAGTTTCCGCGCCGAAGGCGCTGAAATAGGCCAGCTTACGGGGTTCAATATCTGACGTTTGCTGCATGGTCGGATGCCGCCCTCTTATCATGGCCATGTGTCGCCCCCTAGCCATATGCCGCCTTATGGCCAGACCGTGACGGCAGGGTAGAGACCTAGAGAGAAGGTGTATATTTCGGCAGGCCCAGAGAGAAAGAGGTGAGTGACCTAGCCGTGACAGACTTAGGGCTAGGCACATCTATGATCGCCTTCGAATATACGTTCTGATCATGGACGTCATACTTACGTTTGAGAGTGCTTTCAAAATAGCTCATTATAATTTGCATGCCAACCCCCTCAGTTTTTTAGAAACTCCGAATGCAATGCACTTTTCAGTACCCTACTTTTGAGCGATTTCACACATACTCTGAAAATTATAAAATTATATCCCCGTGACCTATGACCTGTTTATCAAGGTCATGCCAGGCGCAACTGGCGTCCCGTGGTATCGATGCTGGTAACTTGTGCAGTTTCAGAGTGTTTCTTGTTCAGGAGAATATGCACACCATGGTGCAGGTGACATGTATGGTTTCCACTGAGATCTAAACCTCCGATGACCGAGATGACTTTTGGCTTGTCAGTTTCTTGGAGATTTTGTGACGTTGATTTCAAATTTGGAATCCATTGTGCATAATTACATGTTCCACTGGGGTCATGCTCTTTCACCGGTCAACCGAGGTCACTGACCTCCAATGATCTGAGCTGACATTTTTTAATTCTGGTAGTTTCCAGGACATTTTGTGACGCTGATTTTTAATTTGACATCCATTTTGCATAATAATATGTCCATTCACTATTTTTAGCCTGATTAAGGGGCCGACACGACTGCTGTCCTGCTGCCGCCGGCAAGCGTCGCCTCCTCGCCTGCAACGGCCGGGAGCCCCGCCACCCGGGCCGGGCAGCGTGCCCGGATGTCACAGCAGATAGCTTGCTGTCCCGTCGCCGCCGGCGTGTCCGGCGCCGCGGCCCGCAGGGAGAGGGTCGGGGGAAAACACGAGAGGACTGCCGGAAGCCAGCCACATCCGACTGATAGCGTGGCCGGCTGCCGGCCTGTTGTCATGGCAACAGGCTGCCGGCCTGTTGTCATGGCAGGCCGACCGCGGGCCACCGGCGGCACCCGGACGCCACAGCCAACAGCCCACATGGGCCCTGTCGCAATACATATAGCAGAGGCTCGGTTATAAGAACGGTCACATTTTAATGCACCGCTGTTTCAGTGCTGTTTCGGTTTCAGTGCCGCTGAAGCAGTTATGAACCACATGCGGTATAGGGGCAAAACTCTGCGACCTTCCCTGATCCATCCCCTCTCCTTCAATACTGCCGAAACGGAAGAAATCTGAATGTATTTTATGTAACCGTACATACATACATGCTACTGCAGCTTCATGACGTTTTCATTTCGTGACTGGAGAGGGACAAAATCTTCAACTGCTAAAACACTAAAATAGGCTCTGGTCGGTACTGCCAAGGACCGGAGGGGGGGGGGTGCAAATGTAACATGGCCCCACCTTTTAGAGCCGAAACCGAAGTTCATGACCCCGTGCCCCCCCCCCCCACACACACACACTTGCGGCCGCTTGTGTTGATAATATAACTAATATACTTTTGTCCAATTTTTTATTTTCAAAACGATTTGTGTTCTAAAAGATATTCTCGCTTTCACTGCGCTTTCACTCAAATTAAATTCGGCAAGTCGAGGAGTTTTGTAGCTAATATACAAAAGAATAAATATTCAAAACAACACTTCTGTAAGAGGCGCACCGTTGGCTTTGCCGACCGGAAGAAGCTCGTGGATGAGTCGGTAAAGCCAACGGAGCACCTCCTCATACAGCAGTCCGTAAAGAGTAAGCCAGACTGATCAGATGCTTTATATTCTAGGTTCTTAGATGATCTGTTTATATTTATAACGTTAGGTTTGCGTATAAACTTACATAATCGAGTTTAGCGCTGTGAAAAACTATAACATTTTTAGAACACCAGTCGTCAGTGGTTTAAAAAATGCCTAAAAATAGCTCAAGTACCTATTTCGATCCAGTTTTGATCACCCGTGATCAATAAATAAATGCAAAGTGTGGGGTATTCATAATTTGTGAACTTGTGAACGTTTAGAACTAATTCCAGTTGGCGTATTTTCGCAATCTTCAATTACTTTGTCAACATCTCGCTGTTGTTTAGCTTCCGAGACGTGTTCCTCTGTGCATCCAATAACTGGTTTCCCTGCCAGGAGACGCCCTGCTTCAACAGCAGTCGGCAGCCAGCTGACGTCGAGGCCAGCAACATCGTCAACATAGCATCTGCTGCATGCATCTCCCGCAGATATCTGGTCTCCCTGCCAGCACTTGTGCGGGGGAGGCCACACCCGCAGGCTAGGAGCTGGACCGCGCGGCTCTGGCTAGTGGCTGATGGCTCGTGGCTGATGGCTCTTCGTGCTGATGGCTCGTGGCTGATGGCTCGTGGCTGATGGCTCGTGCTTGATGGCTCGTGTGCTAATGCTCGGTGGCTTGATGGCTCGTGCTGATGGCTCTGCTGATGGCTCGTGGCTGATGGCTCGTGGCTGATGGCTCGTGCTGATGGCTCGTGGCTGGTGGCTGATGGCTCGTGGCTGATGGCTGTGGCTAATGCTCGTGGCTCAATGGCTCGTGCTGATGGCTCGTGGGTTTTTTTTTCTTTTTTTTTTTTTTTTTTTTTTTTGCTGATGGCTCGTGACTGAATGGCTCGTGGCTGATGGCTTTTGGCTGATGGCTTTGTGCTGATGGTTTGTGGCTATGGCTCGTGCTGATAGCTCGTGGCTGATTGGCTCGTGGCTTTGATGGCTCGTGGCTGATGCTTAGTGGCTGATGGCTTGTGGCTGATGGCTTGATGGCTGAATGTCGTGAGCTGATGGCTCGTGACTGTGGCTTGTGGGATGATGGTTTGTGGGCTGATGGCTGTGGCTGATGTCGTGGCTGATGGCTTCGTGGCTGATGGCTCGTGGGACTTGATGGCTCGTGTACTGATGCTCGTGACTTGATGCTTGGTGGCTGGATGGTTTGTGGCTGGTGGTTTGTGGCTGATGGCTGCGTGGCTGATGGCTCGTGCTGAAATGGCTCCGTGGCTGATGGCTCGTGGCTTGATGGCTTCGTTGGCTGATGCTCGTGGCTGATGGCTCGTGGGGTGATGCTTTGGCTGGACCGCGCGGCTCTGGCTAGTGGCTGATGGCTCGTGGCTGATGGCTCGTGGCTGATGGCTCGTGGCTGATGGACATAGGTGGTGTTTCGGCGCCAACTTCAGTAGCTGAAGTTGTGCTTGAGTTGGGTCCCCGAAAGGTGCTCTCCCCCCAATGCTGTCTGGCCACTGCACTATGGGTCAGACACAGATAAAAAGCGGGCGTAATTCAACGGCTGGGGCCAGCTTGGACAAATTTGATACCATGGAGTAAATCGGTATGTTGCTATCGAATATGACCTCTGTTTTGAGACTGGACGGTGTTTAATGACGTCATTACAAACCCCGGCAGCCGCTCGGCCTCCAGGCCATCTTCAAGCTTTCCTCCTGGGTTATTCGGCGATATCATCAGAGCTCGTACGGATAGCGACGTGACACTTTGGGTGCATCCAATCGAATACCTAAGGCACATCTGGGCAACATGTGGTGTTATTTCTATGTCAGGTGTCACACAAAATATAGGCAGGCATTGTATCCTAATAAGGCTCTGTCTGAATGGCCGAGAGCCGTGAGTCAGACATTGCCAGATAAGGCTGCGGTCAGCTGCAGCAGCTGGGCTGGTCTCGGATGTGCGGCGGACCAGCCAGGAAGGAGCAAGCAGATTAGTTTCCTAGCACCACTGACCAGCAATGCCACTGCCGCAGGAAGAGGGGTCGGCGTCAGAGCGGGCCCGGCATTTGGAGGAGGAGGGGAGGGGTGTACTGCGCACTAACCGTCGGCCGCACAGGATGGAGGAGGCGGCGCCACTGCACTGGGGTATCCAAGGGGGGGGAGGTGGAAAGGCCAAGCCACCGATATCGCCTGAAGTCGACCAAGAAATGTCGCATTTCCTCATTTCAACGCACATCTACACAACTTTTACTAAGCAAAGTTGTTTTAGCTATCCATGTATGCAGATGCGAAATCCGATGAGTTTTTATAACTGTCCGAGTTTTGGGAGATTTTGCCCCTCCAAACCAGTCTTTTGCCGTTCAACTTTTCACGCCTTAGCTTACAGTTTATGAGATCTGTAAGATGAGCCGCGATGCACGTTATTAACAACCACTTCCCATATAACACACCTATGTGGTTACCACATGGGTTTAAGATGGGCTACGTGGGCTCAGCATGGGCTTGCAAATGGGATTGGCATGGGTCCCATGTGGGCTGAGGTGGGCAAAGTGAACATGGGGATGAAGTGGGCATACCCATATGGGCACCATGTGGGTTTTAGGAGGTTAGAAGGTGGGGTGCTAGTCCATATGGTAACCATGAGTAAACCTGTTTCAAAACCATGTGGGCACCATGTGG
Organism: Semibalanus balanoides; assembly: GCA_014673585.1. Lineage (NCBI taxonomy): Eukaryota > Metazoa > Arthropoda > Thecostraca > Balanomorpha > Balanidae > Semibalanus > Semibalanus balanoides. The sequence continues at coordinate 18,393 of VOPJ01008225.1, forward strand.
GAAAGGTGGGCAGCCCTCATGATTACCATGTGGTTACCATGTGTCTGCGTTATGTGGGTTTAGGTTTCGTTGCCTCGTTTTCCGTTCCACGGGATGCTGTCCAGGTCGGATCTGTACCGAGTAAAATGATAAATCAATGCGGAATCAAAGAGTATACCAGACCTGTACCTGGATCCCGAAGTTGGATCTGGGATCCAATTGGATCACTCGGTATAAAATGCATGAAGATCTTAGATCGCAGTGGGTCCCACTGCGTAAAATGCATGAAGATCTGGGATCCTTCTGAATCCCTAGGCATATCATTATTCAGGATCGTGGAAGAGGCTCACCAGTGATTCTTGATGTGGGATAAAACAAGGCCTTTTAGATATTAAACAGAATGTGAGAGGAGACTGACATCATTTTTGTTTCGTTTTAGAACGTACAATTGTATTCTGCAATTTACCTGTAAAGTCGATGTAGCCTTTAGCAAACATAACATAGTTGTTATTCGATTTGGCACAATATTATACAAGTTGCAAGAACTGTATGCGTACCACACAGCGTGTCTGGATCTCAATGCTGGATCTTGGATAACAGTGGAGTCCTCGGCATAAAATATATCAGGATCTGGGATCTTTGTGGATCCCTCGGCTTAGTGTGTACCTGGATCTGGTGTCCCATTTGGAGCCCGGGACACAGGACACAAAGATCCAGATCTCAGCTGGATCCCGGATCCAGGCACATGTCTGGAGTATATCAATAAAAGGTATTTAATCTTCACCTAAATAAATTGTATTTAAGTTAGAAATTAATCACCACCCCACAAAATGCTGAAACACCTCGGCAGGGGCGTAGCTAAAGAGATCTACTTAGGGTCTGCGCCCCCACCCCACCCCCTGCCCGTGGACATCCAAAGTGCACGTGTAGGTCTGAGTTTTGCATGTTTTGTATCTGAAATAGCCTGATGACCGCTCAGTTCAGGCCACACTTCTCGTGTTCGGGCCCTCTGCAGGTCAGATTGAGTCGTCTTTAGGGCCGAGTTGGCCCTTCAGAGGCCACAGTGGGCGCTTCAATTGTCAGCGTGGCCCCCTGGAGGACAGTGTGGGCCTTTCAGAAGCCACAGTAGGCCCTCCGGAGACCAGAGTGGGCCCTTCGAAAGGTCAAAATGGGCCCTTCACAGACCGGAGTCGGACCTCCGGAGACCAGAGAAGGCACCCTGGAGACCAAAGTGGGCCTCGTGCCCACTGGCCATAGTGGGCCCTCTGGCCAGAATGTTCTTGTGAATGCTAGATCGGACCCACTGGAGGCCATAATTTCTCAATTTGTCACTGGAGGCCAGAATTTGTGTTTGGATTTCCAAAATGTTAAGTTGGATTAACAAACAAAAATCTGAGATACCAGTTTGATAGCTGAGTCGATAATCAGTCATTTGATATAAGACAATTCAATTTATCAGAAAAAATGCACTTTTTACAGCGTTTTAAGCAAACCTTAATTTTGCAACAAAGAACGCTGGACATGACGTCACTCTGACGTCATTCCTGGTTGACCTATCATAAACTCATCCTTTTCCTTTGGTCCACATGTGTAAAATCGATGTGAGAGAAGGTACTGAAAGTTTGGTGACGATACAGATGTTGGTTTAGGAGATATTGCAAATTAGCGGGAGGGGAAGGGGTGGCTACAAATAGCCCCACAGTAACTCGCGGGTGAACCTTCGCCAGTGCAGCGTCCAGTACCAACGTGACCGACGACCGTGCAGGAGGAGGGAAGGGGGGCGACCCCTGGCGTTTCGCCCCTAAATGAGCTAGAACTTTGATTGACAAATTAGCGTGTTGCTTGTGATGAGAGGAAGCCGTTGGTACCCGATTTAAGGTATTGGGTCATTAAGTGCCTCTGAGGTCACGACAATGACCCGGATGTCATTCCAAATTGTTAATGCCTAGAGATTGATCTATAATCTATCTAGAATCGTGAATGAGCATATAATTATGCGAAATGGGTGCCAAATTTGAAATAAGCGTAACAAAATGTCCTAAAAACTACCAAAATCTAAAAAAGTCAGCTCAGGTCATCCGAGGCTAGTGACTTCGGTTGACCTGTGACAATGCATGACACCAGTGGAACATAAAATAACAGGGTTTGGTGTTTGTATACGTGTTCGTGAACAGTTCATAGACATTGTGTACTAATTTCATTATCAAAGTCATCTGTTCAGTAGCGGCTGTTCATGCGCAGTTCACGAACGTTCATGCACTGTTCATGAGCAAATATAGGTACATTATTTATATTTATACTTTGAGTTCACATTTCGCTGTCACATTTTCTATTATTTGAGGCACACTCACAACTTTGGTGGTAGGAAATGGCCATATTGGTACTACTTATGTGGTTTCAGGCTAAACAAAATAACAGCCAATCGTATTGCCTCGTATAATGTAAAATGCCATACCTAACGTGTAATGGCAATCGTATAAGCATGACATAATTAAATGAAAACAAAAGATCGGTTTTCTAGGAGGCATGTATTATGAAACTTCATCACCTCCATGTCGAAACCAGGACTGAGTTCTGTTCCCGTTTTTTTCTTCAATTTAAATCGCTATGCCGTTGATCGGAGAATGAGAACCATCACATTTAACCCTATTCCATGCAGAATACAAGGGAGGGGGGGGGGGAGATTCTGCATCGGCGGTGGTTTTTCGCTTGCCGCTCTCAAACCATTGGGCTCAGAGTCTTTGGTGCATACTTCCTTCGTATTTTGCAGAACAATAAATGCATCAGATACATTTTCACGGCAATGTGCATCATAAATGCATCATATTCATGATCATGCATCATAAATACATCATAAATTGCCCATATTGTTGACAGAGGCGCACTCAGGTACAGCAAATGGGAGGCGATACTGGTGCAGTTACTAGCTTTTTGCATGTAACATTGGTATTCATGAGAAACAATCTCATAATGCATTTTCACACTAAAAGAACGGCAGCAGAGGCGTCTCCAGGCTCAATTTTTTACGGGTTAATTTTCAGGTTTGACAAATTCCACCCCGTACCTGTGTGAGCCATTGCTTGGAACAGTGCATTCACTCTACTTAACATGGACACAAAGAGTGTGAACAGATTATGCGACGTAGATAAGAAAAATGTGTTTGCTCCACCCTCAAATTAGCAAGTTGATAAAAACGCGTGAGGCCGAGTGTGCCCACACGTTGTTTACCTGGATCCACTTATTCGCAATACATGTATTAACCCGCGCACGGACTGCAAGTCCCAGTCCCCCTGCAAGTCCCAGTCTGAGCCAACTTAGAACGGACGGGGGGGGGGCGGATAACCGCCCCCCAGATATCTCGAAAACTACGCAACGTAGCGAGAAGCGGAAAACGGCGTTAGGTAGGTCGTGGCAAGTACTAGAGAAAGTACTTATATTTTTTGATCAGGTCAATATTGAGGTCACCAGAGGTCAAAACAGGTCAAATTTTCCATATTTCGAGTAAATTGAACACTGCTTCACATAATCCGGGCTAGCTCAATAATTAAGATAGCTAGGAGCATTCCGAAAAAAAAAACACTGAAATGCCCCTGAAACGCTCTTTCTGCAATATGCCTTCAAATTTGAGATAGGGTCAATAGTTTAGGCTTCAGAGGTCAGCAAAGGTCAAAATGCTTAATTTAATGAAAAAGTTGTTTGCCAATATTTTTTCCTTTACAAACGCTAGAGCAACGATTTTACCATCATCGTGTTTCTCTCATCACGGTGCATCGAATCATATATCGTATGACCTAGCTAGGTCAAATAAAAAATGGCCTGACCTGACCTGAGGTCATGTCAAAGTCAAGTCAAATTTTATATCATTCGATGGAGTTCGACAAGAGAAACATAATGGTGAAACCATAGCACTCTAACTCACGTAGAATATGAGTTATTGTACAAAAACCATATGCCCTTGGGGCACATTGGATTTGACCTTCAAGAGGTCACGGAAGAAAATTACAACATGCATTCTTCTGCTTATCTCCAAAATAGTGACAAGGTTGAAAACTGACCATATTTAGCCAGGTTTTGTTCGATTGGTGCGCATTTCAATTTTTCCAATAGACTTATAATGGGAGGTCACGAAATTAACATGACCTCAGGTCACCGATATAAAAAAATCCGAGATGTACAAACGGTAGATACCACAAGCCTTATTACACACTGTGAGTTTCAAATTGTTTAGTTCACCACTGTGGCTTCGGCAAGATGTCAAACTTTCAAAAGCGTGACTTGAGGTCAGTTAACTGGTTATGGGCGCAAAATAACCAAGCAGTTGTTGCGCCCTAAAACCCCAATCAACAACAAATGTGACCTGACAACGTGACCTTGAAAGAAAGGAGGTAAAAAGATTCAGAAAGTGTGGGTAATTGATGCCCAAACACCTATGCAAAATTTGGCGGCGCTACGCGCCGCCGTTTTTCCGCTACTCCTGAAAAACCTTCGGGGGGGAATATCCGCCCACCCCGTCCGTGCGCGGGTTAAAGTTAAACAATTTTTTGTAAACTATGCCCACATCTGACGTTCATATCAGCCCAAACAAGCAAGAACAGCACATGTTTGTCATTAGATAATTCCCCCACACTATATGTCCCCTGAATACGCCTATGACTTTTCATTTTGAAACTATTCTTTTAAATATTAAAGACCTGGACATTTCAAGACCAAAAACGTTTGTTCCATGAAAACCAGTGAAACCATATGACTACAATGAACGTATAAAATACATTTTTGCCATCGAGCTCCCATTTCGAACAAAATAGTAATTTCTGGTCTAAATGTTTAAAACGAATAGTGTCTGTCCCATCGAAATCACCCCAGCGTTTTTTTAGATCTCGGGGGGGGGATAATTTTCCCCCGCAGTTCATCGTAATTCGACCGCCTCTGTAACTCAGTCGACAAAGTGTGTTTTTTTTTACCTCATCCGGTGCGGCAGGCAGGGTTCGAGTCGCTTCGGCGCTCGCTACTTGCCCCTGATTGGGATGGCCTGCGGCCGGTGGCAGCGGTCGCACTCAAGGTCAAATGACGTCAGAGGGTGGAGCGGACCGTGTCCAGGTATGTCGGGCACGACAAACTTTCGCCTCTAAATTCTGCCGGCTACCAAGAACTGTCCGATCGGATGGTATGGGTATGGGATGGTATGGGACGTGCGTAACAAGCTCTGCTTAGCGCGGGTCCTTACCTCGAAAATCCGTCCATTTCAAAGGTTAAGACGAAATTTATTATATGCATAAAATATGGCCGCCCGCAGGTAAAAGGGTTAAGACGCTGACGTCCCACAGTTCTTCTGAAGAGTAACTACTTTAATGTATTAGGATTATCAGAAAGCCAAGTGGAATAGGGTGACCCAAGTTACGCGGGGTAACTGAACGGTTAAATGACGGAGGTTTCCTCTCCTCACGTCAAAAGACAACACACACCCCAGTACAAATGTGTTAGTCTTTTCCAGCAATAGTTAAGATCGAGCTGGTGTTACTAGAAGGTGATGTGGCGTTTGTGTTTCAATTCTCAACGAGCATTAGTGTCCCTTTTATACCATCTTACTATCACCCACAAAAGCAAATGTGACCTATAACTCAACGGTTTTCAGCTCTGGTCATCCCCCTAAGCGTGTGTGAATGAGAAAACAATGATTTACTGAGCTTGTCGAGAATCTTATAGTCCTGGGCCCATATATTTTCATGTGTTTTCCTTCTGAAGCATGATGACACGTTCCATGTCTCTCGGAATGAGGTGATACAACTGATCAACGGAGGCTGGTGTTCACGAACATTGCAACATCTCAACATTTACCGATTGACAGGCCAGCCCCACACCCTGTGGGGCTGACCTGTCGCATGAACATCAACATTAGCCGAATGCCTGCCGTACTGGCAAAGGCTTCAAACCCGGCCGGCACCCAGTGGAGGCGGAGACCGGAACTTCCCGTGTAGATAGCGACCGCCAATCACAGAACACAGTCCTCTGCAGTCAAAGTTTCATCGCAGTTCGGCCGGTGAACGCTGCCATTGCGACGCCCGTCTCCGGCCGGGACAGTGGTGTGTCGCCGTGTCTCCGTGTCGCCGTGTGTCGCCCGACGATGTTCCCTCTCGCGCGGCGTGCCCGCCGACTGGAACATCTGCGACCGTCCTCTGGGCGTGGGCCGGTGTGAAGCCAGCCAATGCGGACTCGGCCAGACCCTTCAGTCCCAAAAACGTCCCGGCAAATTCAACTCTACCGACCAAACTGCTGCGGCTTATCGTGCAAGGACGTCAAGGTCCGAGATCCAGCCGCTGCAGCAGGCTCGTCCTCCCAGATAGATGGCTCACCTCCAGATCGATGGACTCGACTCCCGATCGATGGACCTCAGCTCCGGATCGACTCCCGCGCTGATCGCATCGAGCCCGTCTCAAATGTGCGTGACCTTCAAACAGGACAGTTCGATCCAGACTGGATGAGCTGGTCTCTCGAGTGGACACAACGTAGGTCAGGTTAATTCTAGACTGGACTCCACGGGGCAGTTGGATTCTAGACTGGACGAGCTGTGCTCTCGAGTGACACCCACGAGGACAGCTAACGAATTCTAGACTGGATGAGCTGGTCTCGCGCGAACTCCACGGAGGCCAAGGGTCGATTCAGACTGGACCAAGCTGGTCTCTCGGTGGAACAATCCTACGGAGGACAGGCTCGAATATACAACTGGACGTGCTCCGCCGCACTGCAGTGAGCTGCCTGCCGGAGCCGAAACCGGCGTCCACCTGCTGCTGCCGGGCCTGAACCGCATCCAGTCGCCGGTGTCCGCCTACTGTGACCTGGACACGGACGGCGGCGGCTGGACCGTCATCCAGCGGCGTGCAGACAGCAAGCCGCGCCAGGATTTCAACCTCGACTGGGCAGCGTACCGAAAGGGCTTCGGTAAATTGGACGCCGAGTTCTGGTGGGGGCTCCACAACATGTGGACGATGACCGCCCCACGAGACCGCCACTACGAGCTGCGAGTGAACCTGGCCGATTTGGATGGTGAACGGAGACACGCCACCTACCAGCAGTTCACGGTGGAGTCTGAAGCGGACGGGTACCGACTGTTCGTCGCCGGCTACACCGGTGACGCTGGTGACAGCCTGAGCTACAGTAGCGGTAAGAAGTTCAGTACCAGAGACAGAGACCAGGATACCTCCTCATACCACTGTGCCCAGAAGTACAAAGGCGGCTGGTGGTATGACAAAGGCGGCTGGTGGTATGGTAACTGTGGCCTTGCTAACCTGAACGGGCTGTATCTGTCCGGTCCTCAGTCGGACAGTACAGGAGTCGTATGGCAACACTGGAAAGGCTGGTATTCACTGAAGGACGCGGAGATGAAGATCCGGCCAGTCAATACAATCTAGGGAAGAACACGCTGCTGCTGTGCATAGAAGACACCGACCATAGCTACAGCGGATTGCAGTGAATGGAAGAATACATTGCAGTCTGCCAGTGAAATCTGGTCCAGTGAGGACAACTTGCGTCATATAGCAAGTAACCAGGGCAGGCATCCCGTGGCGGCAACAAACCGCACGGCATGGTCTCTGTTCAAACTTGAAGCGTTCTGTGACCCGTCACCACTGGTACTTTGGTGTACGTAACGCAGTTACCACATGACAGATCCATTGAAGAAATAATAAATGTTTAATCAGTTAACATAACTGTATGCGGTCAATATGGAAATACAATGTCCGCCAGTGCAACCTTCAACATAAATACAGAGAGTTTCACTGAATTGTTGACATTGGGGAAAAATCAAAGAATGGAGTCAATAACTACATTGAAGCGTCATGTACCCACCACCAGGTTGAAGCGGATCTACTCGTCCACAGCCCCCTGGGATCAGCACAACTGAAAAATAGAAGTTAACTCAAGCACTGCAACAATGGAAAGAGTACAGAAAAACCAATCGTATAGAAGATTACCGGAAGTAGTGCCCACAAAGGAACAACGACTACACAAGCCATTAGGGCTGGCAACGATACCATCATGAGGACAACATCTACGACGAGCATCAAGCAGGAACCCAAAAGACTATTCATGACATCAAGGTCACAACAAAAATAAAGGCCAGCTGTGGATTCTGAGAGACGAAGCAGGGGCAGCTAACACAAAATGACAGGCACAGCAGATATTCTCAACAAAGTTTTTCCAGATGAATTTGTGAAGAAGGCCCGAAGAGTTACCTGAGTTTTCCCGACACGAGTTGGGGCTGATGTGTCCTTGTGACATTACAAATAACTCCAGCCGAGGTAATCAAAGAGATTGACGATTCTCTAGATGTTAATTAAGGCAGCAGACCTGAACGGCATACCGACTATAACTCCTGAAGATGTGTGCAGACCAGTTGCCGTGCCACTGAGTCATCTGTTTTCAGAAGACTCTTTGTGACTGGGAACGCTACCCCAGACTGGAGCAATGCCCAAGATCACGCCAATTGTTTCAAGAAAGGGTCCGAGGAAAAGCCCAGTAACTACGCCCTGTTAACGTTGATCCAGCCAGCCCTGTAAAAGTTTTTTTGACGCATAATACGGAAGCACGTATCCAACAACCTGAAATACAATGACTGAATCTCAAAACACCAACTGGGTTTCATGAAAAGAAAATCGTGTCAAACGAACTTGCTTGAGGGCTCTTGAAGATTGGACCAGAATCACTAGATGAACGGAACATGCAACTAGATGTTTGCCTATTTAGATTACCAGAAAGGCTTTCGACACCGTGCCGCACAAGAAGATAGAAAGGAACTTAGTGGCAATGGAAGTTTAGGTCAAGTCTGAATTGGGTTGTGACTCCTTGCAAGACCCGCTTCACAGGTTGCCATCGGGAACAGCCTCTCAAGCATGCACAAGTCAGCAGTGGGGTCCCAACGTTTCTGTGTTGGGCCCAACATTATTCTCATTATCGGTAAAAACTTCCGTCATTGGTAAACCAGTAACATGAAAATGCTTGAGATGACATCAAAATTGTACACCGTACGACTTCAATCACACAGTGATATCCCCTGGCTCTACAAGATCACTTGACAAACATGGTGCACCTGTCGAAAAAACCAATAGGGAGTGGCCTCCTCAAATTTATGTTGCCAAGTGCAAGATAGCACTGCGGTTCATCTAACACATAAGCGAATACCCATGAGCGTGTTGGAACTTAATTTCAGGGCCTGGTCCGGAGAGCAGACATGACCAGCAGACTGAGAGGCAAATTTCCTGAACATTTTCAGGCCATTTCATTACAAAAAAATGTCCAACCCTTTATGTTTTCAAAAGACAGTTGATGTAGAGGTTCCAATATCCGGACATATCCCTGTGTCATTGCATTGCAGAGCTGATTGCAGACTGTTGAGTGTGTGATGGCTCAATTGTCCAGTACTCCTGGTAAATAAAAGAAACTAGCTACTTGACTTTTTAAAGATTTTTGCTTACGTTAACACACAACCACTGGCTTTTCTACTTACACCGACCAAATGGGAAGTTTTTTTGGGGGGGGGGGGGGTGGCTTTTAAACCCCCTGGCAAAATTATCATGAAATTTTAGCAGTAATAATGAAAGAGATGTAAATGTTTCAAGAGAGCAAAACCTTGTGGACCCCAATAAGACTCAGAAAAGACCACAAATCCAACACTGCACATGAGCAAGGCAAACAACGAGATTAGTACTGGAGGAAACCACACTTGAACGTGACCTTGGGGTGACTGTTACAAATACACTAAAGGCAACCAATAAGCACTGCCACTGCGGCGAACAAGGCAATGTCCTCACTGAGACTTTTAAGAATGGCCTTCAGCAGCTCAACCAAGTCCAAACTTCAAGTATTATATACAACTATGTCGCCCACACCTAGATTAAATGCCCTGTCAGCACGTCGGACCATTTATGTACAAGATTTAAGGAGCCGGAAAACACGCCGAGCCGGACTAAACTTGTGGTGAGACTTAGGCACCTACCTACCAGATGACGTCTGAAAGTACTTGGGATCCGAGTAGGAAGTATCGACTAAGAGGAGATATGATCGTAGACTTATTTATAAATTTTACGTGGGAAAGTGCTGTCGATCCCACCGTTTTTCGAGAAGAAACTAGATGACAGGAACCCGAAGGGCACATCTCAAGCTCAAGAAGAGAAGATCCACCAACCAACTACGAAGCCAAGTTCTTTGCACAGAGTGGTGACACCTGGAATGAGCTACCAGAAGATGGTTGTGTCAGCAACATCACCAACAGCTTCAAAAACGTCTTGACCACATCAGGAAAAATGAATACACCTCACCATCAAGACTGTCATATGACACAATAAGAATGATGGGCACTGAATAGACGCTTTGTCTAAACCCAGCCACAAGCCAAACCTAAACTAAAACCTAATTGCACATAACTCACCAGAGAAAAGGCAACAACTGAAAGAGCACAACACAGTACACACGGTAGTCAAGTTTCCTTCCACTTTTCCACTCCGTAGCAAAACAAATGCAATCCTACTGTCGCGTGGTGACTTTGACTCGCACTGGCTTTGCACGCACGCACGCACGCACGCACGCACGCACGCACGCACGCACGCACGCACGCACGCACGCACGCGCGCCCACACACACACACACACACACACCACACACACACACCACACACACACACAACAACACACACACACACACAGACACAACACACACCACACACACACACACACACATCACACACACCACACACCACACACACACACACACACACCACACACCACACACACACATCACACACACACACACACACACACAACACAACACACCACCACACAACACAACCACCACCACAACACCCACACACACACACAACACACACACACACACACACACACACACACAGCACACACACACACACACACACACACACACACACACACACACACACACACACACACACACACACACCACACACACCACACAGCCACACACACACACACACACACACACACACACACACCACAACACACACACCCACACACCACACACCAACACACACACACACACACACACACACACACATCACACACACACACACACACACAACACACACACACACAACACACACACACACCACACAACACACACACACACACACACACACACCCCACACCACACACAACAACACATAACCCCCACACACACACACATCACACACAACACACACACCACACACACAACACACACACACACACAACACACACACACACCACATCTATCACACCACCACACCCACCACACCACACACTACACACACACACACACACACACAACACACAACACACACACACACACACACACACACACACACACACACACACACACACACACACACACACACACAGAGCACAAAAATGGGACATACAAACATAAATACGCTGGCCCCAACTTTGCCGAGCGACCGCCCAGTTTGATATATTTGACGCCGAAAGCGTGCACCTCTAACATGTAGCACCGCCATCAGCGTCTCCGAGTTGGGAAGATTGAGAAGTTATTTGCATGCCGCTTTAAAATACTTGTACGTAACGGTGCGCTTATCCTCTAATTAGTAATTACCCACCTCGGCGAGAAGAACGGAGTTCCTTTCCCTGCGAACACAAACTCTGGCTAGCGACTACGTGTGTCCTCTCGGACGGTACAATTGCTCAGGTGTCACGTGCATGCCCCACAGTCCACATGGCGCAGAACACTGCAGCCCGGCACTGACGTCACCACATCACAGCAGCAGCGTCATGTCTAACAACGGCTTCAACGACGTCATGGAGGCACGACTGGACACAGGCCAGAAGCTGAAGCAGACGGCCAGCATGTGAGTCCGCTTTCTATCCCCCAGCTGACTGTTCACCCTCAGAGATGCACATGTGTGTGGTCTTGTTTCTGAACCATAATTACCAGTAAGGCGAATGATGCATCTCCCGTGGTTCGACCCCTCCGAACCCTTCAAACGAACCGTCAGAGGGGCGGGGACGGGGACGGGGACGGGGACGGGGACGGGGACGGAGACGGAGAGAGACGGGAAGATGGGTACCTATGCCAGGGTATCTCAGGTGCAGTCATTGGAATTTCCTTGTGGTTTTGTTAATTCGCTCAACATGTTCAAGACGCAACTCGACCGTCACTGGGCGAACATCGTGTTCGACACCCCATATCCCTAAGAGTCCTGCCTGTTTCCTGAAAAGGAGCTCGATGAGAACGGGATTCCCAGGCCAAGTGGCCTTTTCTTTCCCGATCACCATTAAGTTCGAGTAAGTTCAAGATCAGGTGAAAAGAGAGCAAACTTTCAGAGAAAAAAATGAAGAGAGCTAAATTCTTTGGACCCACAAAACTCCCCAAAATTGCCAAAATGTCAAGGCTGTGCGCGAATGCGTGCAGCCGTGACTTCGTGATTGCACGTGAGCGAGTGTGTGTAAGTACAGAACAAACGTTAATACATTACAAATATAAATGGTTTGGACTTGATAAAGTATAAATTACAAACAAACTACATACACCGTCACAACCACAAACTATAAGTGTCTTATTTATATGCCATGTTGATCCATTCTCTTTCATCTGATATTTCTTCATACCACTTCTTCGTACTACTTCGGAAGGACACAAATTACAAAGCAATATCAAATACAATGAAACAAAACTATAACTATAATTGCAATCATTTAAAGATATTCTTAGTGGGTTTGATGGTGCACCTCACATCATCAAGGATCACAAAACCTCAAAAGCTTCCAAAAAAAATCCAGAATCTATAGGATCCAGACACATCTGTCCTCAAAGGATCCAAAATCCACAGGGTCCAGCGACAAATTTTCTGAACAAGATCCAGGATCCACAGGATCTCTCGACAAAACGAAAACAAAAGATCCAGGATCCAATAAGATCCCAGATCTTAGATCCTGGATCTATTTCAAACTTGGCATTATATGTCTGCGTGCATTGATGGGAAATATGTTATTTAGAAGAAAAAAAAACGCACCTGAAAAACGCGTTGTTAGGCAATATATTGGTAAGTATTTTGCAAAATGGGAAAATAAAATAAGAGGTGGACCCGGAGTCACACAAGGTCAAATGAAAAAGGTCACAAGGGCACGTGATCAAGGTCATTCAAGGTCACGCAACAAAGCCCAGAAATGGAATCTCTGTTTCATAACTAATTCCGCCAACGTAAGTCCTTTCACATTTGATTTTATTAAATGCGTTACTTTAGCCACCAAAAATACCTAGGCAGCGTGACCTTGCAAAAACGCCCGAGGCTATAACTCGAAAACCTGAGGACAGATCGAGCTAATATTGCCTCAGCTGAATTCAGGATCCAAGCTAACCCAATATATAAATTTGAACACAAAGTGAGAGATGAGGGTGGAAGTATGGTCGAAATGTCGTGGAATGCCCCCTCCCCCTGAACTCGCACTGAGTTACCTTTGCGCTTCCCTACCGTTACCCTGCCGTTACCCTGCCGTTACCCTGCCGTTACCCTGCCGTTACCCTGCCGTTACCCTGTCATTACCCTGCCATTACCCTGTCGTTACCCTGCCGTTACCCTGCCGTTACCCTGCCGTTACCCTGCCGTTACCCTGTCGTTACCCTGCCGTTACCCTGCCGTTACCCTCCCTACCGTTACCCTGCCGTTACCCTGAGTAGCCGTGGGTTACCTCTGCGCGCCATGTCGGTCAGCTGTCTGTCGTGTGCCACCGTCTCCTCCAGGTGGAGCTGCATTTGAGTGGCGGCCTCCTCCACACTGGTCGGCCGGCCGCCAGGGGACGCCGCCAGCGAGCTCAGAATACTCTCCGACTAGAGATCAGACACACTGCGGACAGGACAGGACAGACAACACTGATCAGAGTTGTCCACCTGGTCGGCCGGCGCCAGGGGACGCCCGCCAGCGAGCTCAGAATAACTCTCCAGACTGAGAGAATAGACACACTGCGACAGACGAACACACACACTGACTCTGAGTGGCGGCTCCTCCACACTGGTACGGCCGGCGCCAGGGGACGCCGCCAGCGAGCCTCAGAATACTCTCCAGAACTCAGATCAACACACTGCGGACAGACAGACACACACACTGATCTGAGTGGCGGCCTCCTCCACACTGGTCGGCCGGCCGCCAGGGGACGCCGCCAGCGAGCTCAGAATACCTCCAGCTGAGGAATCAGACAACTCGCGGACAGAACCAGACACACACGCTGATCTGAGTGGTGCCTCCTCCACACTGGTCGGCCGGCCGCCAGGGGACGCCGCCAGCGAGCTCAGAATACTCTCCAGACTGAGATCAGACACACTGCGGACAGACAGACACACACGCTGATCTGAGTGGCGGCCTCCTCCACACTGGTCGGCCGGCCGCCAGGGGACGCCGCCAGCGAGCTAAGAATACTCTCCAGACTCAGATCAGACACACTGCAGACAGACACACACACACGCTGATCAGACGTGTTACATCCCAGGTCAGACACACTGATCAGACGAGTTACATCCCAGGTCAGACACCTGATCAGACGTTGTTACATCCCAGGTCAGACAACTGATCAGACGTGTTACATCCAGGTCAGACACACTGATCAGACGTGTTACATCCCAGGTCAGACACACTGATCAGACGAGTTCATCCCAGGCAACACAACTGATCAGACGTGTTACATCCCAGGCGTCAGACACACTGATCAGACGTGTTGTACATCCAGGTCAGACACCACTCGATCAGACGTGTTACATCCAGGTCAGACCACTGACAGACGTGTTATCATCCCGGTCAACACACTGATCAGAGTGTTTACATCCCGGTCAGAACACAACTGATCAGAGCGTGTAATCAGGTCAAGACACACTGATAAGATCGTGTTACATCCCCGCAGCACACTGTCAGAAGTGTTACTCCCAGGTCAGACACATGATCAGACGTGTTTACATCCGGTAGAACACACTGATTCGACGTGTTACATCCCAGATCAGACACACACTGATAGACGTGTTTACATCCCAGGCCACGCACACACTGATGCAGAACGTGTACATCCCAGGCCAGACACACTGATCAGACGTGTTACATCCCAGATCAGACACACTGCAGACAGGCACACACACAATGATCAGACGTGTTACATCCGACAAACATCATAATTCCCACACACCAGACGCGTCAGGCGTCTGGTCTTCATAATTATTTATACACGCAAAAAGGCCTGGCCCGACTAAGAAATAGCTGACGTGAGATGTTTCCCTGCATTACAGCAAATACATCCAATGATGACGATTCCAGCCTGGCATCGAGACAAACGCTGACATCAGCTGCACCCTGTCGACCAACATAGATCCAGTGACTCGATCCGGCCCGCCCACTGCCCTGACCTCTGAGTGGACCTCTGAGTGAGGAGAGCCCCTGACTGACCTGAGTCCACCGTCCTTCAGCAGCTGTACCAGCCCCGCCTCGGCCGGGGTGAGGAAGGCCAGGGCGGCTCCCCGTCCGCCGGCTCGCGCCGTCCGCCCCACTCGGTGGACGTAGTCGGCCGTGCCGCACGGCGGGGTGTACTGCACGATCCACTGCACGTGGGGCAGGTCCACGCCACGGGCTGCCACGTCCTGTCACACACAGGCACACATACGTCACTCTTGACACTCAATCGCTGGTACAAGCGAGAACAAGGCTCAACACCCGGAAACAAAATTTGATTCTATTGTATTTCCATTTTCCCGTTATCTCAAAACATGTTGATTGTTGCCATTGACAATCTCACTGGGTAAATGCAACCCACAAACACAATCCCAGAGCAGACAGCTCGTCCGATGTCCTGCCGTCAGTGACGTCAGTGAGGGCAGCTGCAGCTGGTGACTAACTCTTACCGTGCAGATCAGCACACCAGTCCTGGCCTTACGGAACTCTGAGAACACTCCGGTCCGGTCCTGAAACAGCCCAACAGAGACCACGTGTGTTACCCAACAACACCAGCAACACACGCGGCCACATCAAACACAGCCGACTCTGCCCAGACCATTGTCCCGCCACGCGCCACAGAGTTCCACACCACCGTACCGTGCGCGTGCCAGCGTTCCACCTGCGCCAGAAACGTACCGTCTGCGCCAGAAACGTACCGTCTGCGCCATGTTGCCGTGCAGTTTGCAGATCTTGATGCCGGTGAGTCCACGGGCGGGCAGGCAGGCGCCGAGCAGCGCACAGTGGTAGTCCACCATGTCGTTGGTGTTCATAAACACTATGACCTTGGCCTCGTCACGGGTCTGCAGAGGGGGAGGGGGGAGACGGGGTCGAGAGATGGTCACATAGGGTCAGACGGGGGTCAGACGGTGTTCAAAGGAAGTATAGGGGATCAAATGTGGGTTAAAGGGGTCATCAGGCGTCAGATGGGCCAGAGCGGACGCGTACGGGGTGAGACGGGTTCAGAGGGGAGGGGGTCATAGGGGAAGACTTGAAGAGGTCCGATGGGTCAAATGGGTCAGCTAACATAATACAGGCATAATCTCAACACTTCCGAAAAAGTGGAACTCAGACAATTACGTCAAACTAGCAATGTTCAATTCAAATTTGTCAATACACTCACAAAGTGGCGCTGAGGCTCCACCCGCCATGGCTCATCAACGAGTAGGTGTTACGCACTCAAACAAGATGAATAAACTAATTAACTTGTACTGCAACTCCCTGGAACGTCAGTGTTCTATATCCCTCAGGCACAGACGCTTACCGAGCACTTCCACCGTATGAACGAAGCCAGCGCCACCATTCTGAGCTTGGCCGGCACGATGGCCACAAACTGGCGGAGCTGGCCAGGAGTTATAAGTTCGCCTTCCGCTCGAGAGATGTCGCCGCCGTCGGACGTCGCGTCGATGAAGGTCGGGTCAGTGAGACTCAGCCCTGTAACGTGCATATAGATGGCATCACAAGAGACCCGTGCGCTGACTCTCGAGTCGAGTTCGAGTGACTCTCAGAGTCGAGTTCACAAACACACACCGGGTGGCAATATTCCGACTTAAATAACTGTTTGATTAAAACAAAACGCTTCACCGACTTCAATTTCGCGACGAAGACAGGACGGTCGGTTCGGTATTTGCTACCCATGCCTCCAATATACGGTTTCTAAACTTCTAGTGTTGCATACAGGCATGCATGTCTTCTTGACGTGTGGGCGTGAGTACTGTAGTTTAACTAACCATTGCCAGTGCAGGGGAGGGGGTTGGATGCCACCCCTCGGTTTTTCAGAAATAACTCATATATTTAACAACCGATTGCAATAAAACTTCCAGTACCCTACTTTTGAACCATTTGACACATACTCTGAAATTTAACTTATATCCCCCATGACCCGTGACCTATGACCTGCTTCCCAAGGCCATGTCATGCGCAACTGGCGTATCGTAGTATCAGTGCTCGTAACCTGGGCAGTTCCTAGTGTTGGCTGCTCAGGAGCCTATGTACAGGTGTCAACAGCTAACATTTATGGTTTCCACTGGGATTGTGACATCGGTTGACCCTATCAGAAGACAACCACCGAGGTCACTGATCTCCGATGACCGATACAACTGTTATGCCTCTGGCAGTTTTTAGGACATTTTGTGACGCTGATTAAAAGTTGTGGCATCCATTTTTCATTATTATATGTTTCACTGGGGTCATGCACTTTCACAGGTCAACCGAGGTCACTGACCTCTTATGACCTGAGATGACCTTTGAGGCAAGGGCTCCACCACATGTTTGAAATGGGGGGGGGGACATGGATGTATGAGCTACACGAGATGTAGGGCTGCGTAGTGAGCGTATGGTGTATGGTGGGAACCGGGCTCTACGCCTGACCAGGCCCCTGCCTCG
Source organism: Semibalanus balanoides (assembly GCA_014673585.1). Lineage (NCBI taxonomy): Eukaryota > Metazoa > Arthropoda > Thecostraca > Balanomorpha > Balanidae > Semibalanus > Semibalanus balanoides. The sequence continues at coordinate 36,238 of VOPJ01008225.1, forward strand.
ATCGGGCCTGACCGAACGGGCCCGCATAAATAATTTGCAAGGAACGGGTCCTGTTGTGTGACCAAGCCTTCGTCCTGACCGGGTTCCATATCACGCTTTTGCCAGCACCCGGCCGCTGCCTCGATCAGGCCTGACCAAGACCGGGCGCCTGCCAGGTATGGGCCAGAATATGAGTGCTTTTGATACATGCCCCTCAGAATTTCGGAGGGGGTCAGCTGACCCTTTTGACCCCTCTCGAGCGCCACTCCAACTTGTTCAGGATACTCCCGCTACTTGCTGTGGTCAGTGGTACCTAGAGTAGGGGACGCGTCGTTACCCGGGGGGGGGTGCCGATGTGAACGCTCCCCCAGAATCGCTCCGGCCGAGAAGTCTACCCCCCCCCCCCAATTCGCCCCCGTAGCTTCAGTGGAGAGGCGCGTGGGCTCTGGACCTATCTCATGTGGCAGCCTGGGTTCGAGTCGTTTCGGCGCTCGCTATTTGCTCCTGACTGGGATGCGTCTGCGGCCGGTGGCAGCGTCGCACTCAAGGCAGGTGACGTCAGCGAGCGGGGCGACCGTGTTCCAGGTATGTCGGCAGTACAACTTTCGTCTCTAAATTTTCTGCGGCCAACAGGAAATTGCAGCGATCGGTGGTGAGGTCAGGACCAGCGCAACAAGCTCTGCTTAGCGCGGTCTGACTTCGAAAAGCCATCTCTACAAAGCATTCGGACTAAATTTATAAATAAAATTGATTTGATATAATTTGATGACATCCGATTTGATGACATCCGTGTTCATGTCATGACCTCAGGTCACCTAATGACCCAGACCTTAAAATCGGGTGTCAACGGCTTCCTCTCGTCACAAGCAAAACGCTCGTTTCTTTAATCGAAGCTCTGGCTTATTAAGCGACGAAACGCCAGCGGGGGTCGTACCCCCCCCCCCGCCGGGTTACGTAGGATCGGACGCTGCACTGGCGAGGGTTAACCCTCGCCCTACGGACATCCTTTTCTCATCTTCACCATACGGGGAGGGGAAGCTGACAGCCCCCCTCGTTAACTGCCAAGCAGCATATAGCAATGCGGTAAGAACCAGCATGTTGCCTGTCATGAGAGGAATCTAACAGTATGCGAATTTTAAGTTTCAGGTAACAGGTGACATTTTAGGTCAAGTGAATGACCTAAGATCGACCACGTCCAAAAATAGTGACTTTGCTCTGTGCGTCGTCATTACCAAAGTTGAGTATAAAACGATTTAGTTAGCGTCAAAATGCTTGTCGTATTAGCTTTCTGGCAATATATCAATTTTTAGGTCTGGGCTAGTTATTGACCTCTTAGGTCACGGAAATCATTGCCATAGATGAGAATTGCTATGCGTTTTGCATTACAGCACATGTACAGGACGCTTAGTATAACTTACGAACGGAGAAAGATAGAGATACACCGTGAAAAGTAGCGTGTTGCCTGTCATAATCCAAAGGCATCCTACTTTGAGTATCCAGACCAACTGGTGACCTTTGGGGTCAGGCCAATGGCCCTTTGAGATCTGACATGATCTTGACGAACAGGTCATAGGTCACGATCTAACAGTCGTATGCACTTACAATTTTGATCAAATACGTAAATTGTTGTAACCAGCAACTTTTTCAGCAAGATGCACCGCTTGTGTTAAAAAAGTTATTCAAGAAAAAAAACTCAGGGGGGGAGGGGGCTCAGTCAGCTCAGTCCGCGCCTCAGTAGGGCGCGGGTTAAGCAGGCCCGTTGTGTCCCGGTGTCAGTGGTCTGTCTGCGTCACATCTGTGTGTCTGTCCGAGGTCGGGCTCCGTACCGGCCAGCTTCTGTACGCGGTCGTCCAGTGTTGCGGACAGCAGTACCGTCTGCATGGGGCCCGAGGTGCGGGGCGTGCGCTGTTCCAACACCGCCTCCACGATACTGCCGGCAGAGAGACAACCAGTCACACAACCAGATAGACGACCAATCACACAACCCGATAGACATCGTCACATCACAGACAACCTGTATCTTGTCATGGCGAATCGAATGGTCTTTGTCCCATCGAAATCGGCCGAGCGGTTTTTGATATCTCTTTTGGGGAGGCAGAATCTGTCTCCCGCAGGTTAACGTGACTCTGGCCGCCCGCAGGGAATAGCGGGCGGCCAGAATTCATCAAAGATCGTATCATCACAGATTAACACATTCCTGAGGTTAAAACACCTTTGACAAGGGTGAAAGATTGTAACAGACGACAGCGAATCTGATTGCCAACTGCAGATTGCGAGTTGCGCTATTGACGGGAATATGACTCATCTTTGCTGCTATTCACCATCTCATTTGTCAATCTCCCCCGCCAATGCACAATAATCTCCACTCCCCACGACACATGGTGCGTCTCCGAACCTCAATCACGGCCGGTGCTCCTGTCAAAACGACACGTAGTACCCAAGCTGACATGACGTGGAACCCCGCCGTGCCGGTCAATACAATAGTATACTGCGACGTCAAAGCGCAGTGCTTCCTAGTTACCTGAGCGATTACGGTGCATGGTTTTACTATACTCCAGCCGAGGAGCAGCACTTTCGAGTACGCTGCACACCGCATCATGGTGCAATGTTGTCCGTTACTACAACCGTTGCTTAGCGCTGTCGACTACGCAGTGGCTGCAACTCGCCAATTATGCTCCGTGGTCAGGTGAGTTAGCTTCTGTGGAAAATTTCCACTGGAAACTTTTCCGATGGAAACTTTCCACTGGAAAGGGCATTAACCCTAGCCCTACGGGGGGGGCTGGGCCGCTGGCAGCCCCCCTGAGGTTTGTATTAAATAACTTTGTATACATGCGGCGCATCATGCTGAAATTTTCAATAGCTGAGTTTACAACAGTTATACATATCCTGTCAAAATTTCAAGAGTATAAGAAAAATACTGGATCGTGACCTATGACCTTTTCGTCAAGGTCATGTCAGACCCCAAAGAGCCATTGACCTGACTCCAAAGGTTACCAGTTGACCTAGACACTCAAAATAGGATGTCTTTGGATTCTCCTCATGCCAGGCAACACGCTACTTGTTACGGTGTCTCTAAATCTCTCTCCGTTCGGAAGTTATACCAAGCGCCCTGTGCACACTGCCACATGCTGTAATGCAAAACGCATAGCAATTCTCATCTGATCAGACGATTTCTGTGACCTAAGAGGTCATTAACTTGCCCAGACCTAAAAATTGATGTACTGCCAGATAGCTAATACAACGACGAGCACCTTGACGCTAAACAAATAGTTGTATACACATCATTTTGGCAATGACGACGGACAGAGTAAAATATATATTTTTGGAAGTGGTCGATCTTAGGTCATTCACTTGATCTGAAATGTCACCCATTGACCTGAAACCTAAAAATCGCATACCGTTAGATTCCTCTCATGGCAGGCAACATGCTGGTTCTTACTGCACTGCTCTATATAGCTTGGTTTGGAAGTGAACAGGGGGGCTGTCACCCCCCGTAGACAAGAGTTAAACAGCACACCGCCCCACGTTTGATTTGCGGACCCAGCACTGCATCTTCTCTGGGATCACGGTGCTGGAACTCTCACCCTGTTCCGAGGGTCATTATATAGCGGCCGGTCGCCTGTTTCAGCGGCCCGCCCAGTCCCACATCGTCCGGTGTGGCCGCCATGAGGTCTCCTTGTCTGTCCCCCCGCCGTCCGCCGCGGGCACGGCAGGTCGGGTCGCCCAGGCGACCGAGCCAGGCCGGCCAGGGGTAACTTTCCACCGCCCACCGTGGAAAGTTACATGTGTGCTGACCGAGGCTCGGTCCGGTGTTATCGAAAACCTCAGGTCGGGTGCCATAGGTCGGGTGCCATCAGGGTACCTGTATACTGAGTGCTGTTCACGGGTGCCTGCGGTCGCTGCGGCCAGCCGCAGAGATTAAGCTCCGCCCACTGCTCCATACGTCACCACGAGAGTGCGCGCCATGAACACAAGCTGCGGCTCCAAATTTGCTCTGCGGCCGGCGGCCCTCTGCGGTCGCTGCGGCTGACTTTTCCCCGGCCGCAGGAATCGCTGGCGGCGCAGCCGTGTTGTGGACGTCATACTTACCACCATCCCCACCGTCCGTCTACCCCCACGGCCTGCTTGGCCGCAGCGACCGCCAGCAGATTGCGGGCGCACCCTTCGTGAACAGAGGCCCTGTGTATTGCATATCTGGGCGTTCGCCGGAAGCGAGCGCGGCGGCCACCCAGCCGTGTTAGCGCAGTGTACTGCGCCGCGCCCCGCCACGGCACCTGAGAACACAGCGCGCTGCGCCGCGCCCCGCCACGGCACCTGAGAACACAGCGCGCTGCGTCGCGCCCCGCCACGGCACCTGAGAACACAGCGCGCTGCGTCGCGCTGACTCGTGTTTTCATCTTATTGTCAACGCACCCCCGTTTGCCTAGTTCCGTTGGCGCAGTCTCGCCTCTCGACCCTTCTCCCGTGAACCCGTTTCCTCGCCGTATTTAAGCCGCTGTAAACATGTCTCTCCCTCTGTTCTCACTCAACTCACTCACACTGTACGGACGTCTCAGGTCTCTCTCGTCTCCAGCACCGTACGGACGTCTCAGGTCTCTCTCGTCTCCAGCGCTGTACGGACGTCTCAGGTCTCTCTCGTCTCCACGCCTGTCACGGACGTCCTCATCTCTCTCGTCTCCAGCGCTTGTACGGGACGTCTCAGGTCTCTCTCGTCTCCAAGCGCCTGTACGGACGTCTCAGGTCTCTCTCGTCTCCAAGCGCTTTACGGACGTCTCAGGTCTCTCTCTCGTCTCCAGCGCTGTCACGACGTCTCAGTTCTCTCTCTAGTCTCCAGAGGCTGTACGGGACGGTCTCAGGGTCTCTCTTCGTCTCCAGCGCTGTACGGACGTCTCAGGTCTCTCTCGTCTCCAGCGCTGTACGGACGTCTCAGGTCTCTCTCTCTCGTCTCCAGCGCTGTACGGACGTCTCAGTTCTCTCTCTAGTCTCCAGCGCTGTACGGACGTCTCAGGTCTCTCTCTCGTCTCCAGCGCTGTACGGACGT
>VOPJ01008226.1:0-11741 GCA_014673585.1 Semibalanus balanoides
GCTCACTGCCTGACACGCCGTCGCAATCCTGTCTGACTTTCACGTAAAGGAGAATTGACACGTTGAATTAGTGCTAATCCCATGAATCATCTCTGTATGACCAACATATCATAGTTAGCTACTATTTCCCATATATCGCCCAAAAAATGCCAGCGATGCACGTCACATCACGTGCGCACGAGACTGTCCTCACACGCGAGCACCTGCAGTCACGTCACGTCAGGGGCGTAGCTTCTCCAGAAAAATGGGGGGTGGGCTGAGCTCGGAAAAATCGCTTAAAGTACCATCAAAATCCACCAAAATGCATATTTCTCCCCGGATTTGAACCGTTTCCACGTACAGGTGGGGGGGGGGGGGGCAGAAGCCAAGTTGGGAAGAGCTGAAGCCCCCCTCAACTGAATAGGAAACTACGCCCCTGATTATTTGATACAATGACATGCTTTGCAAACATATCATTTCAATGAATGCTGATTGGATTGGCAGCAGTTAAATATTTTATGTGTGTTGATTGCGACTCTTTTTTATGATAATATGTCTTAAATAAGTTATGGTAGGTACTATATTATGCATCACATCATGAACATTATTCAATACAAGATGGATTACCTATTGGTCTTTATGTGATTGTTCTGGTTGCTCGGGGTACTTTTTCATTAAAAGATAACCAAAAACTAAGCATATATTAATATTTAACATGCATCTGATTTTGTATTGCGTGTGCTCAGAGGGTATTGTGGTTGCTCAATTCAACTTTGTGGGTGCCCAGGCGCCCACAAAGAGATAGGAAACCACGCGGGCCTGCGTGACGTGTGTACGAGACTGTCCTCACACGTGATCACCTGCAGTCACGTGACGTGTGCAGTGTGCACGAGACTGTCGTCACACGTGACCACCTGCAGTCACGTGACGTGTGCAGTGTGCACGAGACTGTCCTGACACGTGACCACCCTGACACGTGACCACCTGTAGTCACGTGACGTGTGCAGTGTGCACGAGACTGTCCTGACACGTGACCACCTGCACCAGCCTGCAGGACAGATATCGGTCAGCGGTGACATGGGATATGGCCCATGGGGCTGAAAACTCGCTGGGTGGGCTGTTTTCCCCATCATGCGTTCGAAACTCCCGTAATCATGGAGCACGGCTCCTTCGTTTAAAGAAAATGGTTTCACCTGGATTTTTTTCAAACGATTTGATATAATTTTGAAATAACGGTTCTTTTCATGTTGTCAAAAATAGCATACGTCCGCGAGATTCATGACAGAAGACGTCATCATTGATTTTATCAAAACTATATGCGTCTTTTGCACGTCAAACGAATAGAATCAAATGGCTTCAAGCAATCAGATTTAGAGGTCGTCGCGGTAAGATTACTGTATAGCTCCCGATGGCCACATTCTTGACATTCTTTGTTTTATTGGCCACATTCCTTCGACATAAAGTGAAATATATTCGGCTGGAGAGCCTTTCAGTCCCGAAAACTTGTTAAGCTATGGGGGTTTTTCAACACAGGCTACAAAACTGTTATTTCAGTTCAAAATCCATGTTGAATGTGAACTGTTTCCTTTAAGTTCATTGCTGTCGGCGGTGACAGCAGCAACCAACACCACGGAAATTAATTATGTGTGATTGTGTGGTGTAAACGATGCCAAACGAATACGATTGGTCAGTTTTCCCAAGTAAAAGAGCATCTTGGTATATTTGTTTGTCTTATGCGAATGTCCGACTAAGAAATATGTTCGGTATGCCTCTTGAATACCGTAAACTGTCACCTTTCTTGCCTGGCTCTCGTATAAAGCAACTCAGGACATGCCAGATCTAGGAAAGATCAAGTCATACAATTGTTCTGAGGCTGAAACCACTGTCTTCCGAAATATATCCGATACAAATCGCGCTTGTTCGCTGCTCCAAGCATTCAGTTGTCTCAAACTCACCTCACTCCAACTTAACAGCGGCGCACGCCGCCGTTTTTTTGCAGAGCTGTTCGGAATTTGCGAACTACTGTTTTGCCAAAAATAGCCTTTGTTTACTTTGGATAAGCTCTGGAGCCTTAACCATTGAACTCAGCTTAAATTTGACAATACTTATAGCGATTGCATATTTCAATAACTTTTTTTCTGGCTATCATAGTTTTCGAGATATTTGTGGGTTTTCTGTAGCAAAGTCGAAATATTGTCGAACTTGACCTTTGATGACCTCTGGTAACGTCCATATTGACCTGAGGCAGAAATAATCCTAAAAAACATGAGCTTTCGAACGGTATATTCGTTTTTTGTCTCCGTCCCATATAAGCCGAGTTCGAGAGAGGCGGAGTCTGACACCCCCTTTCCAGTGCGTATAATTTTGAGAGGCCCTCCAGGGTGCGTGTTAAAACGCAGAGCAACATTATTTGAATCCTAAACAAACTGGTTCCAGAAAAATAACTTCACCTGCATAAGGGTGGCAACGAAAATAACACAAAACTTGCAGTCAGTTTCACCGATGTCAAACTGTTGTGGTTAAGGATTTGAATAATATGCTCATCTGCGTTTAATACGTTTATGCGTTTAAATACCTACATATTTTTATTTTAGGTATTAGCATTGATTTCGATAATAATTTATGTATAAATCAGTGTCCCATTTATCCCTTTTATCCCTCTGTCAACACAAGGTCGTCGACGGTAGGCTGCTTTCCTCTAAATGTATCTGCGGCAAAGGAGAAACCATTGTAGAACAATGTTGGCGACGTCAACACTCAAGAATGAACCGGATCGCAAAGTAGGCAGGGAGGAAAATGCACAGACTTTACCCTATGTTACATAACGTAGGGAAAGTGATGCAGACTGCGAGTTTCAAATGATAGCGGATGATTATGAAGCGGAAAAGCACGAAATATCAGCCCCTCCATTAGCGTAGCTCAACATGAAAATGATACGAATAAACGCAAAACAAGGGGTAACGAAAGGCATAGCGTGAGGTGGGACGGGCCACACACACACAACAACTTCAGGGGCGGCGGATTCGGGGGGAGCAGCGGGGGTAGGCCAACTCCGCTGGCAAAATAAAGTGGGGGCAAAACTATATTTTTGCACCCCCATCTGCCGTAGACGAAAAGGATACCTATATCAAATACAATACCTATACATATGCTGTTGTTCTGTTGTTGTATGTTGTTGTACATATAATGTTGGTTCGGAATAAGATGATTGTGCCACACAGGAACCTGAAGTGAGCAAAATCTGGTCATGCGGCGAGCGTGATGTGGAGAGGTTATATGAGGACCGTGTTGGTCCTGAATATGAGGATTATGCCGCACCCGTGTTGGTCCGAAGTGAGCAAAATCTGGTCATGCCGGCGAGCGCGATGTGGAGAGTTATATGAGGACCGTGTTGGTCTGAATTGAGGATTATGCGCAACCCGTGTTGGTCCGAAGTGAGCAAAACTGGTCATGCGCGAGCGTGATGTGGAGAGGTTAATATGAGGACCGTGGTTGTCTATAGAGGATTATGCGCACCCGTGTTGGTCCTGAAGTGAGCAAAATCTGGTCATGCGGCGAGCGCGATGTGGAGAGGTTATATGAGAACCGTGTTGGTCCTGAAGTGCATGGGCAAAATACACATACCGAGTCTTGCAATAAAGAAGGAGTTAAATTATCGTCTCAAATGTAAAGGAAAACTTTCTACAGCAGCTATAAGTATGTGCATGTATGTATGTCAGCAACAATACCTACACATGTAGTGGGTAGGTATTGTTGTTACCCAACGTTGTACCCAACGTTGTAGTGGGCGTCGCCTACCGACCTCCCCGAGGTGCTGTGCTGCCCTACATAGAGGATTTGAGGACACAGCTGGGGCATGTGATGGGATCCGGTCGGCCTGTGTATCTTCTGTGACATGACTTTGACTCTGCTTTTCGCCTGTGAACCCGGTGTAGGAAAACTATTGTGCAGATGCTGCGAGTTACACCTGTCTCAGCTGATAAGGGATCGACCCATCCGAGATGGCTCAACTGTAGATGCATTGTGTTCTGAGTCAGATGTGACGACGCAGCTCGGTCGTTCCGTTCTCATTCCAGTGATCATGTCGTTTTTAGTGGCCAGTGTCAAACTTCCAGCAGAAGCGAGGTCGGCAGTCGGAAATAATAGTTAGGGTCCTCCCGGCGCCTCGATCCAACACTTATGTTACGATCTTCTCACTGCAGACTGGACCTCGGCGTATGCTCTCCCAGGGGTGCAGGAAAAGTGGCGGAATTTTTTAGATGTTTGGGGCCCCATCATAGACAGACACATGCCTCTTGTCACCGTTAAGCTTCGCCACCCACCCTGTCCATGGCTAGATGACAACCCAGAGCTCAGGGAGATGATGAGGGGGCGGGATGCGGCGCGAACGGAAAGGGACCGTGATCGCTGCGAGGAGACGGAGAGTCGGTACCGGCAATGCCGAAACGATGTTAAGGCGGCCCAGTGTAAGGCGCGATCCACCTTTTTCAAGATGTCATTCAAACACTCTTGTAAACAGACATGGAAAGATGTCAGGAAATTTATCGTTACCTCGAGGAAGGGTGGTGGAGCCAGCAGTGGGCTGCCTATCACTGATCGCACGCTAGAGTGGGCTGAAGAGCTCAACCAGCACTTTTCGACTGTTGGTCCCAATATAGCTGCATCCCTTAGTGCGGTGGCGGCTACCGGGCCCCTGCTGTCGCCCCGTCTGCAGTGTGTCTGCAGTGGCGCGTTTGGGGTGAAACCGGCCACTCTGCCGGAGCCCTCCAGTGCACTGAAGCGAGTGGGCTGCTCGAAGGCCAGTGGCGCTGACGGCATAACTGTCAGCATGCTTAAAGGGACTGTCCCACCTTAACATAATATTTGAGTTGAGATAGCCATTTGCGTGCTGCATTTGAATTATGGTATGGTATAAGTTAAAACAACCCCTGAGGTCGAGTCACAGAGAAATTCGTCGAGTTTTGATTTTGCAATCTGTACCATCTTAAAATCGCCAGCCCCAATGTATTTGAATGGTGGCCGTGAGCCGATTGTCGTAGTCCTCTTTGCTAAATGTTGATTACAGTCGACTTGTTTCACCTTTGGCATACATTAGCATACACTAGTCATACTATAAACAGTGTGAAGGGTTTTCTTTTTTCCCAAAAACTTCCTCATATAATCATCACCCAAATATTAAAACTTATTTTTTTATGATTGAGCACTGTTCGTGAGAAAAAATGTCATAAATCGTTTCAGCAGCATTCCACTTCATACTTTTGCACCACAAACGACGTATATTTGACACATTTTTTGAAGGTGGGACAGTCCTTTAACAGACCTTTTCGGTGTCGGCCCAACTTCTCCACAAATCCCGCTCTATAGTGGACGGAGAGCTGCCCGGTCGAGTGGAAGGTCCTTCGGTGACGCCGCTTTTTAAATCGGGGAACATTTTAGATGTGAACAACTACCGACCTGTGTCCATTTTACCTACCGTGTCAAAGCTAGCCGAACGCGTTGTTTGTGACCAGTTGATGTCTTATCTTATGAGCTGCGACATTATCTGCCCTGAGCAGCTGTTTCCGCCGGCCCCATCCACGGAGTCGGCCTTCGCTCGACGCTGTCACGCCTAATCTCCTTCAACGTGGATCAGTGGACAAGGTTGTCTCTCTTATAGCGGCAGACACACAAAGCCTTTGACAGCGTTGAGCATGGCCGGCTCCGGGAGAAGCTGGGCTGGTATGGCATTGATACCTGGTATGCTGGTGGTTTTCTGACTGGCTTTGTGACCGTAAACAGGTGGTTAAAGGCGGCTTGAAGTCTCTCTCGGTGTCTCACGGAGTGGTGCAGGGTAGTATCCTTGGGCCGGTTCTCTTTTCGATTTTTACGAATGATCTTCCAAGCTATTTTCCGTGCGGTAAATTAGTGATGTACGCAGACGACACACAGTTCTTAAATGGAGTGTGCCTACTCACATTGGTCATGTGGAGTTGTTGACACTAGTCTGTAGAACATATTTTTCTGAAATTTGAGCCATGTACTTCATTTCCCCTCTCAAACACGAGAATCCACTTAGTTGACTGAGAATATTCCGAAAGTCGCCTCGAATTCACAAATACTCTGGCACGTAGATTTAATTATCATAGTCGGCCAGAGAAGCTCGCACTAGTAAGCATGCTCTTGAATTACAACGACTAGCAATATATTGTTAGCATCTGGCCAGTGCGCCATTATAGGTAACATCTCGTTATGGCTGTTTATAAGGTGACGATCGTTTACTTGATTTGAAACAAAACAAAATGCACACAACCAGAATACTAAGTAAACGACGAATTCAACTAAGGGGCTCCAGACGTGAATTTATCGTAACCAATAATCAAAGAATAGCTCTTACCGCGTAATACACAAAGAGTATTTGACATTCAAAAGAAGTAGGCCACAACAGCCCCCTTTTGTGAAGATAACTTGCAAGCGTACCAGTGTACGGGGAGCAACTCGGTGCCAGGAGTTCGGAGAGCAATGCTCACTGCTTCAGTGTTGTCCAGCCGCATGGTACGTATCAAATTGTCTCAAGATAAAGCCCCAAGTAAGACAGAACTTATTTTTGTTCGGCGAGGAAGTAACCACCTGTTGTGTTCTGTCCGAAGTCTCCGGTGCGTTTGGTAACAAGCCTGTCAAGAGAGTAAGATACTACTGTCGGTGTCATGATCGACTCACCTGCAAACTATGCAGTGGGTGGATCCAGATGTGCAATTGGAGTCACGTATAAACGGCGCACTGCTATAGCACGCTTTAGTCAGGTCTCGTTAAAGCCAAATTTTCCCATCGACTGCCTTGATCTCAGGACTCCCAAAGGGCTGTTGGTCTCCGTTCGATGTATACTGTGTTCCCACACATTCTTTAACTCTGTGTCACACGGTAGTGGTTGCAATGAGACTCTCGGCCAAAGAAAAGTTTCCAAAAACTTGGTAACACAGTGCTGTGGATGGCAGGGCTATTTGTTTCATGGCTGCTCACGCGGGCGCATGTTACGCTCACTGCTGTGCCAGCTAAAATTGGCGAGAGCGTTACACTCTCCTCGATCACGCGAGAGAGAGATCATAACCATGCATCAAACGGGCATATCCAGCCTCAGGCTCCTGTCAATTGTCAATACAATTGCCTGCACATGTAAGCGTGTGTCATGTCGCCGACCCGAGCCTACGGAGGCGGGTCTCCTCCCAGCTACCAGGGTGCACCTCGGAGCGAGCGAAGGCGGTCTTTTTGTTACCTCGGGGCTGCCAAAAACATTGGAACAAGGCCCAATGGACGTGGTTCGGTCGAGCCGGGAATGTCGCGACTTGCGTGCGAGATCTCATCAGTGAGCGCTGTCGATTGTGTTACTGCGTGTGCTCGTTGTAATATGGGCCAATGCGGGTATGACATGTGCGCGTGAGCTATAACATTCGGTTGTAAGTGTTTCACGATGACCAATGTAATCCTATTGCCTGTAAAATGTTCATTGCGCAGCTTTAAAACCACCATGTGGAGGCTTAAGAACGTAAATAAATAAATAAACATTCACTGGCGGATCCATGGTGGGGGGCATCAGGAGCAAATGACCCCCGACGGGAATATGGGGAGGCATTCAACACAAGTATGCCCCCCCTTCACGCATTCCCTGCTCTACGTGAAAAACAACGATCTTAGGAGAACACTTAGAAAGTTAATCATTTTTCGGGGAAGATACACAATTTCGTCCAAATAGCCTTAGCAGCAGACAAAGTCCTGCTATTCTCAGTCAAAACTGGAGAAATTTCGCGCCGCTTTGCGGCTTAACACAATTTTCGCAATTGCTTTTAAAAAATAGGAAAATGGATAAATCAATTTCATGAAGTGTCTGGCAAAGGCTCTTCTTGACGGTGATTGTTAAGCTATAGCTAGCCTGCCGAGTTCCGAAAAAGGCGACGTAAACGTAAGGACGCGGACATGTCACATCGGCACCCGGAAGCTGCTCCAGCGGTGCCCAGCTTTCTGGATCGAAGAGCTAATAGTGGGGACCACACGACAATCTCCAAGTCATCTCTACCAGGCTTCTGCGAGATCACACAGGGACGTTTATGTTCGGAAAAGTGTTTTCTACCCATTCTTGCTGCTCTCAAACCACTTGCACTATCGCCAGTTGTTTGTTACAGTTTCGTACAGATGTAAAGGTACAGTTATTATTATCATATGACTATTGAGTACTGACTGCCACCGGTCATCGTGATTAACAACCCGAGGGTAATGTGTATAAAAAGCTATCTTCATTTCAATATTATTCATCATACCGAACGTGCAACCAGGAAAAGGGCAACCTGAGGCTTGGCTCTAATTATGGTTTTATCAGGCAAACCCGAAAAAATCGCGTGCGACGCTAAATAACTAAATACTTACTATAACATGGAAATCCGCATTAAATATGTAGCAAAGGCTTAATGACACGCAACAAATGGCGTATATTTTTTCGTCATGTCAGCAGACGCCCGACTCAAGAGCTATCGGGTGAAGCCCCTTAGAGTTGGTATGAAATAAATGCTTGTATTACTTATAAGTGTATAATGTATATGCTACGGAATATCACGTTTCGTGTTAGTGTTTTTTTGCTCATTTTTGTTTTCTCCTAAAAAGTGATTCCCCCAACAAAACAAGAAAAAGGGGATTTTCGTCTCGAAAAAGTGCATCTTTTAAGCACAAATACCAAAATAAGGTGACTGACCCAGATCCAAGGAGAAAAAATAGGGTACCTTTTTGCCACAAAAAGATCTCCCCTCCCCTACGGAAAGAGACTGGATCCGCCAGTGTACACATTTATATTCAAAGTAGCCAAAGAGGAAATAGGAATATACATTTTACCAGCCAGCTACATTTTACCAGCTAAGCAGTAATATTGCATGTTATAAAAAAAAATGATGGAACAGTGTCAGAAATATTATTCAACCGTTAGCTGAAGACAACTGATAAAAAACAGAATTTTCACTCCACGTCTACATATATTCCCCGAACATATTAACAAGGAACGACTTGAAGCATCAATGTGTGGCTTCTGAAAACTGGTAGCTATTACATTGCAGTTGTATATTATCCTATCTTAACTTGCTGAATCCCTCACGACACGACAGCTCCGGATTGTTTTCACTATGGAAAAAAAACAATTCTTAAGAATAGTGTTTTTTTCTCGCATAGTTCTAAAAATCCTTCGGTTATTTCCGGACTCTGGCAACCCTGATAGACATAGGCGTAGGAACGGGGGGGGGCGAGGGAGCCATGGCCCCCCACTTTTTCAGGCTGGGGGAAGCAATGATCTCCCCCACACACTTTCAAACGATTTCTCCTCCTCCTGGAATAGATATTTGTTCGATATGAATGCTTTGAAGTTGAGAAAATAATTATGAATGTACGCCCCCGCAATACCATAACCCATTGACGTAAAAACGGCGAATTGGGGCGGCCAAAGCCCACTTTTTAAGTTGGGAATCCAACAATATTAACGGTCCTCTACTTCGAATGATTGTATTTCTTATATCACTGTATCCATATGTCATACCTTAAATGGGCAGAGTATTAAGTAATTACAACTTCACAATCATAGTCGAGGAACGGGACTGGGGGCCCATGATCTGCCCACTTTTAGGCGGGGCGGGTGGGGCGATAATTTTAAACCACTACGCCCTGCACTTTTGTGCAAGCTATCGATCCTCTTCTTTGGTTTTAGCTATGAATAAACTAAGGAAAATACAAAGTGAGAAAGAAAAATTAAAGAAGACGACACAAAGAATAACTAGGTTACCCTAAACCTAAAATTCTCACCAGACTCGACCAGCCGTAGTGGGAGGAGGAGGGAAAGGAGAAAAGGCAAGGCCATATGGCCCCACTTCTTTAGACCCTGAGTCCAACCAAATAGAAACTCGCCTCCTCAGTTCTGAGCCATTTACCATTTTCGATCACTGATATTTTCGAGCATTAAAGGGAGGTGCCTACTCTTTTGAAATGTCAAATATATTTTATTATGGTAAAACTTTGCTTGATTATTGTTACGATTAAATTCAACATTCTGGAGCCCCCTTAGTTGAATTTTTACTATATTCTGTTTTTGCATTTGTTTGTTTCAAAACTCAAAAACGATCGTCACTATAAAACAGAGTAGCAAGATCGTTTACCTATTAATGGCGCACTGGCCAGAGCTAACAATATTATGTTAGCGTTGTAATTTAAGCAGCCATGCTGTCTAGTGCGAAGCTCTTGGCGACTATGACCAATTAATCTACTGCCAGTATGTTGATTGGCGACTTGGAAAATACTCAGCAATAAGTGATTCTGGGAAATGAAGTTACATGGCTAAATTAGAAAATATGTTCTACAGACTTAGGTGTCAACAACTCCATACCGAATGTGATTTAGCACACTCCCTTTAAACCCTCACCCTACGGAGCGTTTTCACCTTCGCCCTACGATGGGGGGGGCTGACAGCCACCATGCTAACTTCCAAACCAAGCAACATAAAGCTACACGAAAAAAACAGCATGTTGCCTATCATGTGAGAAATCTGATGGTATATCATTTTTTGATGCAGGTCAACAGGTGACCTTTCAGGTCAAGTGATCGGCCACGTCCAAAAATAGTGATTTTGCTCAGACCGTCGTAATTATTAAAGTTATGAAAATAAAATGACTTGGTTATCGTTAAGTTGTTGGTCGTTGAATTAGCTATATCTGACCATTGATCAATTTTTAGCTCTGGGTTAGTTAGTGACCTCTTAGGTCACGGAAATCGTCACCATAGAGGATTATTGCTATGGGCGATTAGGATTAGCAGCCTCGACTCGATCACGTCCAAAATAGCGATCAGAAAACCTTAAATTTAGAAAATGAAAAGTGCAAATAAAAAGGCATGTTCCTAGACCAGTTTTGTCAACAAAAAAAGTTTGTATCTGACAAAAAAAAAAATATTTAAAGAATGACATAAGTATTTTTCACTACTCAGTCAAAAATATAGTTTTTGCTTTTAAATTTTGTTTGGGTATTGTTTTTAATCAGTTCTCAGTTCTTTCACATATATTCCGTTTTTTAAACATCATTGCAAATTTCAATTATGTAGTGACTAAAAAAAACAGTTTTGACTCTTTGGGGGTCAAAAACACATAATTTGGAATTTCCGAGATTACCATGTTAAAGAAAATATAATTTTATGTTTTTTTTCCGTTTTCCATTTTCCATTTGCTGCAAAACTCTTTTTTGTATGTTTTTTCCCCTAATATTTATCTTTTTTTACAAACATGACGGAACTGAAACATAATTATCTCTAAAACTACTTGACCCAGTGTCAATTAATTTTAGACAGCATACGTACAACTCAGCTACTGAAAATTTTAGAAAGATGTGCTTTATTTGTAAAAAGTTATTCAATAAAAACTTCAGGGGAACCTGTCAGCCCCCCCCCCCCTAGGGCGAGGGTTAATATTTTGAAGTTGAGAGAATAACGATTAATTAATAACCCCACAATGTCATAACTCATAAGCATACCTAAGAACCGGGGGGTGGGGTGAGGAGGCCAGGGCCCCGCGTTTTAGGTCGAGGGAGCTAACAATGTTAACTGCACCCCCACTTTTGAGCGGTTGTTCCCTTTTACATCGCTGATGTTGGTTCGGTATGTGTGCCACTGCCATGATTACAGTTATGATTACCCCTAAATTTCAACCGTCAATATCAAAGCTTATAGAAGTATAAACTAGCAATTGGAACCAGGGGACGAAGGCCCCGTTTTTT
>VOPJ01008227.1:0-34815 GCA_014673585.1 Semibalanus balanoides
GATTGCTCTTGTAGTTCATTTGTGCGATAGGGAAGTATTCTCTCTAAATAGTACTCTTTTAATAGTATTCTCTCTTACACAATATCGAAGTTTTCAGATTGGATATAAAAACTTCAATATTTTAAACACCACATATGTCAGACCACATACCGAGTACAGTAAACAGGCGGCTGGCCCCTACATGGTAATTGGTACAGGACTGCAGGACATTGGAAAAGGTACAAAGAAGAGCGACCAAGATGGTTAGCCAGATTAAGCATCTACCAAATGAAAAACGCTTGAGAAAACTAAAACTACCAAGTGTAGAGGATGATGATGATTTGGGCTTAAGCGCCTCAACTCAATGGTTATGTTTGTTTGTTTATTGGGGTTTTCGGGCGCGCCGACAACTAAGGTCAATTTGCGCCCACTATGTGGCGCCTATCAAGTGTAGAGAAGATAATTCCAAGGGGCGACTTGATTGAGGCATACAGGATCCTGACAGGAAAAACCAACATGGACCCCAACCAATCGAATTAATTTCGAATTAAACAAGCACAACAGAACAAGAGGACACAGCAAGAAGCTGTCAAAGATAAGGTCAAAACAGTGACCTATCAATATGTACTCAAGTTCTTTGCCAACAGAGTGGTCACACCGTGGAATCAACTCCCACAAGAAGTTGTATCTGCTGAGTCAACCAGCTTGTTCAAAAACAGGCTTGACCAACACTGGGCTAAATCGTATCCCGTCAGTCAGTTTTAACCCATAAAGAAGTGAGCACTGAATAAGACCCTGTCTACATCCAGCTCACCCAACCTAAACCTTATCTGCATTGCTACAGTTCATTGTATTCTGAAAGCTGCAGTTTTGCTCCCGCACATTCCAAAAGTTTCCCTTTCCCGTGTTTTCTGAAAGCTTTGGCTCTGATTCTCCATTCCTTTTGTCATAACCAATATTCTGGAAATGTTTAGGATATACCTGATATTCAATCCTCGCTCTGACTGGCGCTCACCTGTGGCTGTCCGTCGACGAAGAAGCTGAGCTGCCTCTGATTCAGGTCGAGCAGCACCCCGACCACGGCGCCGGTCCGCACCCCGCCCTCCTGGCGACCCTCGTGGCGGCCGCCGTGCATGAACCACGAGCGCTGGGCGTCGATGTACATACTCCAGCCGAGAGAGTCGGCACCTGCGGACAGACGGAGGCATACATGTCACAAGAGGATAACACCCGAGAACCACGAATGCTGGGTGGCGATGTTTGTTTGTTTATTGGGGTTTAAGGGCGCGCCGACACCTTTGGGTCAATTTGCGCCCACTGGGTGTCGATGTAGGTACTCCGTCGTCACCTGAGAGGGACGGTGCAGGGAGACCGGACGTCATACATGGCGAGATGCGTTGGCCAGGTCACGGTTCTGTCGTACTGACCCTCAGGGATCTAAGACAAAAGGAACGTGGAACTCACATAGCTAGAGCATATGCTATGTAAGATGGCTTGTTACACAGAAGTTACTAAAATCGTAATTTATTTGATACGGTATGTAGATTAAAATGTGATACAATTTAAGCGATTTAACTCATGATTGGTGAGTGCTCCTAAAACCAGATCAAAATAGTCAACAAGATGAAAGCAGAGGATCACCACAGTTTAGTTAAAAGGTACCACACTTGGCGGCACCACCTCAAAACAACCAGCCGAGGACCAGCGTGCATAACGAACACGCACACTAACAGGACTCAACTTTCCAGACGCCGTTTAACAGTTTAGGTACCGCAAGTCTGAGGTTCCAAAAAGTCAGAACCGAGACCGAGGGAGACATCTCAAAGCTACAAGAAATATAAACCGGTTAACTGAAAACTTCAAACTTAGCGAAAAATATATCAGGCGCTAGGAGAGAAAGCTGAGAAGCCTTACCGCGCATCTGTGACTTGGTGGCGTCAGGCGGCACGCCGAACGCCGGGTCGGCTGCCATCGTTAACGCTCCAGCGTGGAACTCCCAGTAGTGGACGCCGCGCGAGAAGCCTGTCGTTGCCATGGCGACGCACGGCTCGAAGCTGTCGCAGCTCACCGCGCCGTTACTGTCGGAGAAGCGCAGCTGCGGGTGGGAGGCGGCCGGATCCAGTACGAACCACGCCACTGCAACAGACGAGGTCAAGCCGGGTTATGTGAGGGTGCAAGTCGGGAGCCGGTGGACACATTGACGCTATAGCATAGAGACGCTGATCAGTCATCCCGTATGTATTGAAACGAATCGATGTGTGGGTAACAATTGTAATGTAAACAGCGAAATATACAAGGAGGATGCGGTAGTTTTATCACACAAACGCGTATTATATTAATAGCTTCCTATTCTGAGCACACATTACGACACAGCGTGAGTAAAGTGCGGGTTTAAGATAACGTGGGTTTAAACTTCAATTCAGTCCACCTGTGACCAGCCGACGATCAGTGAGCAGCCCACTGAACAGATGGCAGCGCTGTACACAGTATAAACCACGGACGCTAACAATATCAGCATTCATAGAAACCGATTCGTCGGTCTATCCACCCCGTTTTACGACTGTAACCGCAGAGTACGAAGCGCCCCGGATACGAGCTCGCTGCGAAAGTGTGCCATACCGGCATTTCCGGTGGCAGGAACAGGGCCACCAGTGAGACAGGGGTTGATTGTGTCTTGTGCAGCGGCGTGGCTCAGCGGGCGGGGCGGGGCGGGGGTGGGGGTGGGGTGGGGTGGGGCTGCAGGGTGGTGAACAGCTGTGGAGACGGAGGTATTGCCAGAAAGCCCGCGGAGCGTCGGTCTGACTCTGAAATCTCCACGGAGACTGACTCGGTCATCCGCAGACAGAGTGCACACGGAGGTCTCGGCGCCAAGGGAGGACAAGAAGAGGAGAGGCGGGATGAGAAGACGACATGATAACAGGACAAGACGCGATGAAAGAAGGACGAGCGGAACGGACAGATGGACAGAGAACAGGACATAATTTATATATAATGTATTATTTATCCGTATTATACAGAAGGATATGAAAATGGTGACACCAGAGAAAGGAACAAACAAGGAAATAAGTCAGACGGGAGAATACAACAGTAGGACTATATGACCTGAAGACAAGCTCACCTCGCACCTCTCACCGTCCTCAGTGGCGACTGAAGACGGTGATACATTGTAGGCACTGCAGGAGGACGGTAGGACGGGAGGACGGGAGGACGGTAGGACGGGAGGACGGGAGGACGGTAGGACGGTAGGACGGTAGGACGGTAGGACGCTAGGACGCTAGGACGCTAGGACGCTAGGACGCTAGGACGTTAGGACGCTAGGACGGTAGGACGCATAGGACGGTAGGACGGTAGGACGGTAGGACGGTAGGACGGTAGGACGGTAGGACGGTAGGACGGTAGGATAGAACAGGATGACATGATGACAGGACAGGACAGGAGGAGGGGGGACATGAAGACGGGAGGAAAGAAGGACAGGAGGATAGCACGATAGAACAGGAGGACAGAACAGGAGGACAGGATGATAGGAAGACAGGAGGACAGGAGGACAGGAGGACAGGATGACAGGATGACAGGAGGACAGGAGGACAGGAGGACAGGAGGACAGGAGGACAGGAGGACAGGAGGACAGGAGACAGGAGACAGGAGGACAGGGAGGACAGGAGGACAGGGAGCAGGAGGAAAGGAGACAGGAGGACAGGAGACAGGAGGACAGTAGAGACAGGAGGACAGGAGGACAAGAGGACAAGAGGACCAAGAGGACAAGAGGACAGAGGACAATGAGGACAAAGACAAGAGGACAAGAGGACAAGAGGAAAGAGGACAAGAGGACAAGAGACAAGAGGACCAAGAGGACCAAGAGGGACAAGAGGACAAGAGACAAGAACAGAGGACAAGAGGACAATAGGACAAGAGGGACAGAGGACAAGAGGACAAGAGGACAAGAGACAGGAGGACAGGAGGACAGGAGGGACAGAGGAGGACAGGAGCAGGAGGAACAGGAGGACAGAGGACAGGAGACAGGAGGACAGGAAAGGACAGAGGACAGGACAGCGAGGACATTGAACAGGAGGACAGGAGGACAGGAGGACAGGAGGACAGGAGGACAGGAGGACAGGAGGACAGGACAGCTTACCTTCAGCGGTCTGCAGTCTGACCGGCTGGCTGTGCGGTCCCGGCCCGGTGGCGTTGTAGGAGCGCACCCGCGCCCGGTACACCGAGTTGAAGTGCAGTCCGTCGATGGTGCAGACGGTCTGCTGGCCGCAGTACACCTCCTGAAAACGGGTCACTCACGTCACCACAGCAGTCACAGGTCACATGACGTCACACAGGGGTCACAGGTCACATGACGTCACACAGGGGTCACAGGTCACATGACGTCACACAGTGGTCACAGGTCACATGACGTCACACAGGGGTCACATGTCGCATGACGTCACACAGGGGTCACAGGACACAGCTCGGGGACAGGCCACACCGGGATCTCATCCACCGGTCATAGTCGGCCATATAACAGAGAGCTGGTAACTGCCAGCTCTCTGTTGAAGTTGGGCGGCGTGTCACATTCCCGTCACTTGCCGTGCGACAAAGATGCAGGAGAAAGACGCGTCGTAAACCACGTCTGGGTCAGACTGATCGCAATCGGGCCACAACGCTAACACCGAGCTCATTCACCCTACATTTAAAACGGTCACAGAACGTCGTCTTTCTGGGCAGAACATTTGTCGAAATGCCGACTAGCGAAACTCGGAGTCACATCAGGTAGTGTTCTGCTTGCTGTGTCCGTGTGTGCCGCAGCTTTCGTCACCAGTCGACCCGCACCGCCGTCTCTGAGACCTGGGATACGTCTTTGAGACCTGCCCCGATACTCCCGGCTGTCACCTTCATCGGCCGCTCGCTGTCCGCTGTATCAGTACACAGCGCCGGCCTTCACAGAGCCGCATCGAAGGAGACAAAACAAAGGGCGCCCGTGCAGGATCTGGGTCACCTGCGGCAAACAACGGCGGCAAAAACGGCACCCGAGTCGGATGAGCCATGCCAATTACGGTCTGCACTTGCCGCTGTCTCCGGTCACAGAGTGGCATTGGGTGATGCATTGCGGGTATTGGAAGGAGAGAAAAACACAGAGAGCGTGTTTTGTGCAACGGGGCAGTTTACAATACTTGATGTCAATATTCCAGACAGTTTTTAGCACGTGAACGTGAAGACGCCCGTGAGAAGATCGTACTTCATTGTCACCGTGTGGGTGGCAGCCGTTGAGTCATTGCACTTTACTGCAGGTCAGGATAGCGGGTCCGGTTCGAAGCTATAGGTGACGTGGAAGAGGAAGGAAGCGAAGTAGAAGTTACTTGGTTCTCAAAGAAGTTTCACGGACCGAAGCTTTAACGTCCCTTCCTTTCGGTACTTGAGGTTTATGTTATTGAATAGTTTAATAACGATTGAAGAGGTGATGCTTTGTTTGTGACGGCTTTACGTATGCATCAACTCCCCTAAAACAGATGGACCATGACAGACTATGCGACGCAATGGGTAGTCCGAACACAGATGATGTTGCAACATGGAATTCTGAGATCGAACGGAAATTAAACGACCCGTGAAGAATGCTACGCTTTTTTCGCTCTATTGGCTGATCCAATAACAAATCAACAAATTAATTCACAAGAAGTTTGTTTAAAAAGGTTCGGCACAAACCGTTTCATTTGATCAAGAACGTTTAGTTTCCAAAATTATTTCGCATCAAAAGAACAGCTTAATTGACTTTACTGTTCACTTCCAACAACAACAGCTCCCTATGACTTAACTGCTCAATAAAGCACACAAACTCCCCAACAACAACAGCTCCCCCTACGTCTCATCACCGACTGCCAGGTCTGATGTAAGTAACGGCTATTCCGAGCTCTAACCGGAGCTGACGTCCAGCCCCGCGGCCCTCCGACGGAGACGCCACAGTCCTCCCGGCCGCACCCCGACCCTGGCCAGCTGCTCGTCCCGGCTTATTGAACAGTGAACAAACACACTGGCAGACGTCCATCTCCCCACGGACAGGGGAGAAGACCTTTCAGACGGCGCCGGCAGCGTCCCGGCCAGTCACCAACCAGTGACGTCATCAATCATTACAGGGGAGAAGACCTTTCAGACGGCGCCGGGAGCGTCCCGGCCAGTCACCAACCAGTGACGTCATCAATCATTACACGTCTGTCTCTTCCAGTTCCGCCGGGAGCTGTCAAGACTTGGAAGCCGGAAATCGATCAGGGGTCTGCACTCTGCACGTCTGTGTGTGTGTGTGTGTGTGTGTGTGTGTGTGTGTGTGTGTCTCCTGGTGACCCGGGGCATACACAGACTGTCGGCCTGGTAACCATGGTAACCAGGCCTGTCGGCCCGGCAACCCGGCACAACACGGATTGTTTTCTGGCTCGGAGCAGATCCGATATGGGCGACCTCTGAGCTTTGCCAGCGGCTTCCGACACATTGTAAAAGCTGGAATCCCTGATGGCCTGGAAAGAAACTGAACGAACTGTTCTTGGCACGACGTTGCACACACCAGCTAGTGTGTTACGTTACCATTCTGTCGGCCCAAACCAAGTGCAGAGTTCCAGATTAGTTACGCATTATGTGGACGCTTCGAAATAGAAGGTCAATACTGAATTATCAACAAGCTTTCCAAACATTTCAAGGAATCAAAAACAAGCTCACACAATCAGGAAGCATAACTTTTCAAACTTCTCAAAGAACTGCGAGTCAAGGCGTAATTCACAGATAAAAGGCTTTAGCAAATAAGCTCCGACTTGGTATCAAGAGAACCGTTCCCTTCATTGTTCGGGCATTAATAATGTCTCTGGATGGCGGAAACAAGCTATTGTCGTTTTCCCCGGAACGCGACTTTGTAGCTCAGAAACGGACAAATCTAGCATACAGAAATATCTCGAGCATTCAGGCTTACACGTAGCGGGAAGGTGTGTTCAACAATAAGGAAATCACACCCGCTGGTGCACAGATATCTTAACACCTATCCGGGTTGGTTGCTGATAAACGACTAGCCTCACCATATTCGACTGACACAATACTCAACACTCCATTGTATGAGCCTGTCAATACCAACTTTTCGAAAGGCAACGAGGCTTTAGAAGTACCATCAGACTAGTCATGTAACCATCACATTCCTATTCCGAGAGCGCCACAAAATGTCCAATTATTTGCACACGCTACCACAATACCTCAGCATACTTTAGGAAAACAGCCTCTTGGGCAGTGCGCTACAGTGACCGTAATTCAGCCAGCACCGGTCGTGTCCTAAAGCCCAGTCTTTCGCTGCGCAGCTGCGGTGCCCGCTCGTGCCTCCTCCCCTCCCCGTGTCACGCACCGTGACGCGTGACGGTGACATGCCCGCGTGACGCGGCGTCACTCACCGTGAACAGGCCTCCGCCGCCGTCGTCCAGCTCCAGCACGTGGCCCTCGACGAAGCTGGCGGCGTCGGCACGCCACGAGAGCACCACACTGTTGTTCTCTGAGCAGCACTCCTCGTGTACGATCAGAGGCGGGCCGGGGGCTGCCGGTCAGGTCACAAGGTCACATACAGGTCACAGACGAGCAGAGGCGGGCCGGGGGCTGCCGGGTCAGGTCACATACGGGTCACATACGGGTCACATACGATCAGAGGCGGGCCGGGGGCTGCCGGTCAGGTCACATACAGGTCACATACAGGTCACATATGGGTCACAGACGGGCCCAAGGCTGCCGGGTCAGGTCACATACGGGTCACACACGGGTCACATACGGGTCACATACGGGTCACACACGATCACAGGCGGGCCCGAGGAATGGTCGGGTCAGGAGCAGGTCGGTCACACACGGGTCACACAGCGCCACACGATCGGAGCTCAGGGGAGCACTCGAGGCGGGTCAGACACAGACGGCCACGGGTCATGAGAAACACAACAGGCACAGAAGACGAACGGGGGCGCACAGGGGCACACCAGAGGAACACACGGAACATACGCAGGTCAGTAATCCTGGGAACATAAGGGGGCACGCACAGGGGCGCACACGGAGCTCATTGTCACATCTAGGTCACACTGTTGCACACGGGAAACAATACGACACCGCACATGTCACTGAAACCGGCGGTGTGGTGTGCGGTTTGCCTTGGCCTGGAATTTCAGCCGAGTTTGGAAAATTATCTACTTTGTGACTCATAAAGCTTCCGTTTTTGCTTGTCGGGTTGGTAACTGAACGTTGGTAGCACAGCTAAAAAACTGCACGTGCATGCAATCGCAATGGGTAGACACATTCATGTATGCCTGCCTCGTGACACATTGCAAAAGGGGACCGCCGCACGACATGATAAGCAGCACAATGAGCGAAATGGCGCTGCATTTTACATGCTTGTCATGCAAGCTCATGAGCGGCTGGACGTCGACACCTGGCACTGCAAACGACAAAAAGGTCCATGAGCACCGCAGCAATGACTCCATCGTAGAAAAGGCATGCAATGTAACATGGCATGCAAGCGGGCTGCACTGGTGAAGCTCGCCACGTAATCGAAACGGGGGACGAAAGAGTGAGCAGAGCACGCTAGATTTGCACTCTGCGCAACCATCCAAAGATGAGCTGAACAATTGTTTGTCTGACGCGACATTGGTTCTTATACATATTATATAATGAAACGTTTAATATCATATGCTCACAATCTTCAATCTTTTAAGACACGCTCAAGGGCGCCGGACTGTCCGGAAGTTGGGGGGGGGGGGCGGAGGCATTCTGAAGTCGATTCTTTCCATGCAACGCCATAGGCGTAATGTTAAAAATCTGGCAATGTTGGGGGGGGGCGGCGGCTGCCCCCTCTGCCCCCGGTTCCTGCGTCCTTGGACACGCTTGTGACATTTCATGCTCTTACTGTCGTTGAGTTTAACCAACACGCATACACACACATGGAAGGCAAATGACAGGCTTATCACAAGTTTGCAGCTGTGCATCTTAGAAACAAATAAACACAAGGCCAGCCGTCATGAATATTGCATGATCTATAACCTAATCCTTCAGGCTTCAGCTAAACTACACTAAGACCCAATACTCTCATATTCCTTGCGAGACAAAATGCACCTGGGCTTATCCGATGATGATTGGGGTTTTAGGGCGGACCGACAACAAAGGTCACATGCCGCCCATAGACTTATCCCAGTCCGTTTCCTCACGTTTCATCTGCATGAAGGACATGTGTTTGATGGCCTGCTCCACAGCGCTGGTGTCGAGGGTCAGCTCCACCTGCGGCTGCGACTGCGACTGCGACTCAGTCAGCGCCTTCAGCTCCTCGTCTATGCTCAGCAGTACAGAGTCGGCCCGCACCTGCAGCTTACCACCCATCTGAGGAGAGAGAGAGACAAACCGTTAAAACTGTGAAACAGAGAGTTAAAACAGCGAGACAGCGAGTCAAAACGCTCCAGCGTGTCAGACGCTCCGGCGATCAGGGAACGCCCCCACTCAGCGAGTCGGGAACGCTCCAGCGAGTCAGACGCTCCAAGCGAGTCCAGAACGCTCCAGCGAGTCAGGAATCGCTCCATGGAGTCAAGAACGCTCCAGCGATCAGAACCGCTCCAGCGAGTCAGAACGCTCGAGCGAGTCGGAACGCTCGAGCGAGTCGGAACGCTCCAGCGAGTCAGAACGCTCCAGCGAGTCGGAACGCTCGAGCGAGTCGGAACGCTCCAGCGAGTCAGAACGCTACATGGACCGATAACTGTCCACGAGAAGGTCAATGACTCGCTGTGATCGCGGGGGCGGGGCTCGGCCAACACGGTGCGAGCTGTGCCGATGTGAAAAAGGGTCCGCATTTCCGTCGCACTCCGCCAATCACACGCCGCACGGGTCAATCGAATTCGTTTCCAAAGTTTGCGATTACGGCGAGCGAAGTTTTAGCAGGTTGACTTCCGGCGGGGAAGTTAAATAGAAATCGTCTGAGTTCCGAGGCGAATTTGCTGCCCTCAGGTAGTGACGCAGCCAGCAGCAGCCGTGGGATGCATCCAATGAGGGGGGGGGATCTGTTGTTTGCATGATACGGACATTGTTTCACGTGTTCGTTGGTATGGAGCTTAATCAGCCACATCCTGTTTTCAGTGGACGCTCTTAAATACAATACAATACAATACAGATACGCCATTCAGTCTCATCTCATGTCATCTACAGCCAGGTCTTATCAAGCCAAAGTCCTCGTTGCCGAACCTCTGGTAATCCCTGCACCGCCCGCTGCATACCTCAGGAACACGACCCGACCCCGTCCGGTTCCGACCCGGCTGACAGCGCGTCCCAGCCAGCCCAGCCATCCACAGGTCTCCCCAACACATCCGGCCGGCGCGTCATGGCGGCATAATGTCGGCACTCGGCAGAGATGGACGGTCGATATGAGCCGCGCCGGCTCATGTCCGCAGAGTGGATTGACTCATCACTGCCAGACCGGTCGGTGATTCTATTCCGCCACGGTGATCTCCATGCCGTTACGTTGATTTCCATGCCGTCCCGGTGAGCTCCATGCAGCCACGGTGAGTTCCGTAGTCCATACAGCCACGGTGACTTCCATGTCGTCCCGTTGAGTTCCATGCCATCTCGTTGATTTCCATGCCATTGCGGTGATTGTCATGTCATTGCAGTATTTCAATGCCATTTCGTTGACTTCCATGCCATTGCAGTGACTTCCATGCCATCTCGTTGATTGCCATGCCATTGCTGTAATTTCCATGTCATTGCAGTGGCTTCCATGCCATGGCGTTGACTTCAATGCCGTCCCACTAATTTCCACACCATTGCAGTGATTTCCATGCCATCCCGCTGAATGCCATCCCGCTGATTTCCATGCCGTCCCGGTGCTTTTCATAAGGCGTAGTGACGGTCGGGAGCCGATGGCTCCGTACCCGGCCCCGGAGCCGATGGCCCCGTACCCAGCCCCGGAGCCGATGGCCCCGTACCCGGCCCCGGAGCCGATGGCACCGTATCCAGCCCCGGAGCCGATGGCCCCGTACCCAGCCCCGGAGCCGATGGCACCGTACCCGGCCCCGGAGCCGATGGCACCGTACCCAGCCCCGGAGCCGATGGCACGCGTACCCAGCCCCGGAGCCGATGGCCACCGACCCGGTCGCCGAAGCCGATGGCACCGTACCCAGCCCCGACGATGGCCCGTACCCACCCCGGAGCCGATGGCCCACGTACCCGGCCCCGGAGCCGATGGCAACCGTACCCGGCCCCGATGGCACCGTACCCAGCCCCGATGGCACCCGTACCAGACCCCGATCGCACCGTACCGCAGCCCGGAGCCGATGACACCGTACCCGGCCCGGCGCGGCAGGACCCGTCATGAATCTGGACGGGAACAGGTTGGTCCGGTCGGCCGCCGTGACTGGAGAGCTGATCAGGGCAGGACCCGGCGTCCGCAGAGGAGCCATGACGGCGCGGCCAGAGGCGGCGCCAGCCGCTCATGGACGCAGCGGCGGATACAGGGCGGCACTGAGGGGGGATCTAACTGAAGTCCCGCAATTTGGAGAGGTAATTTTGTTTCTGCTAGGCGCTAAGCATCACTTATTTCCAAGTAGAAAATGGTGTTATGCTAAGCTTAGGGTTCGAAGACTGACGTATTGAGGCTATAAGCTTGCCCCGTCCGTGTCCACTGTCCAGGACTATCTGCTTTCCGTTATCTATTGATGGCCAATGGTCTATCGATTCTTATCTGTGGGATGGACTCCAGTTTATAGCGCTGGTACCGGGGTCAGTTTATGACGCTGACCGGGGCACTGTAGCCGTGCCGCCCGGCCTGGCGACCCGAGAGGAGTCGTAACTCAACACTCACAGCCGACCCTGAGCACCATATACCAGCTACCGCTGATTCAGCGGCGGCCGGATATTGCAGCTTTGGGTAACAGACGGGCCGGGTCGCGAGCTGAGAGCTAAACAGGCTCAGGAAAACTCCCAGATTGTTAGAGAAGTGACATTTGAAGTTCAAGCGACAGAGGCAGAAAGCATTCAGGCATTTAGTCAGTTGGTTTTCTTTTAGAAATATGATCACAAAACTACAAAAAATGCGCAAAGAAAATACATATTGTCAACCATCCTCGCTTAAAAATAAAACAAAGCTCGTACATCAAACAAAAGAACAATGAGACTGAGCACGCAGACATTTACCGTCTGGCAACTGCACAAGCTTACTGAGAGGGATTATTAGCTGACTCGGGACAAATTCCGGATACATAACGTCACTCCACCCACCTGCAGGAAGGCCACGCTGTTGGGCTCCTTGAGCGTCTCAATACAGAAGCGCAGGATGCTGGTGGTGCGCTGGATCTGGCCCGTCCACGAGGTGACCTGCTCGCGCGCCGCCGCCGTCTTCCGCTGGCTCTCCTGGCGCACGTGCGCCAGCAGACGCTGCTTCCGCGCCATGACCGCCGCCACCAGCGCGTCACATTGGTCACTGATAGCCTGCTCCAGCGCAGAGCAGGAGTCCTGGGGATGGCAAGCAGGTGTCAATTTGAAGTGTCGGTCATATCTAAATGAAGCGAACGAGTACATACAGTTAATTGTGTAACGTTTAACGCAACAGACGACGAATGCCAACGTTACTCTACATATGTGTACCTTCGAGATTATATATTGGTGATGACCAGAGGCGTAACTTTTTGAGAATCATTGCGAATGCTCATAGTTGTTAAGAGCCCATTTCTACCACATCTCGTCATAGGCGTAGTGTTAAATTCAAAAATTATTGGGGTTGTAGCTACAACCCCCTTTGCATTAAAGTTACACCCATGGTGATGACCAAGCTAGCTAAAAAACGTTGGTTAATAACAATATTTGAATTAGCTGTCGAAAAAGCAGTTTCCAATTTTGCGAATTTTTTAACGGCCCCAAAGCATCAACAATGATAAAAGGGCAGAAGACAGAAAATATCTCGAAACGTGACGATAACCGCACATATGTGCGGTATAATGATATAGCCGCCGTTTCTCGCAGATCCACTCGTCTCTTGTAGAACTCACGCCGACCGTCTCGGGCGCCTTCCTCAGCCGGTGGATGACTTCCGTTGCCGACTTGGCCCGCTCCGAGAGCGACTGGAGGGTTCGCGACAGCGCCGTCTGCAACAGGGGAACACAGGGATTAGGGAGGCAGTTAGAGAGGCCTTCACACTGGTGAGATGCCGGGCATACCATCTACGTGCCGTGCTGGTGTAGTCAGTGCTACCGTCACACTGATGGGATGTCTGACATACCAGCGGCACCGTGCTGTACTCATGTGGCGTCGTTAGATGGGGAGGACCGCCCTGGCGACATCCGGCAGGGGCGGGGGCGGGGGCGGCGGCGGCGGCGGCGGGGGCGGGAGCTGCTGTGGGGAGCGATGGCGGCGCTAGAGCGGCCACTGTTCCGACGTGGAGACACGGTGAGATATGTCGATACAGCGATGTTCAAGGAATCGCCTCACTCTCATAAGCAAGGACGCTGTCTGAGATAGCCATTGTTGTCGAGCACAAATATGTTCTGGCGCTATAAACGTGACATAACAACAGGTAGGTATGTGCATTGTGCACCCGGACATGCTTCCAATCGATACGCCACCATGTCATGCATACAATTATCCGTTGCAAAACTGCCCTTCAGAATTTCGCGAAGGTTGTTTATTCGCGACTCTGTTCGGTCGGCATGTGCGATCAGCAGCGTGATGCGCCGCCGGCGGCCCCGCTGCAGCTCAAGGTTCTTAAGTATGCAGTGATCCCGGCAGCCTCCAGGCGGCAAACACAGCGTCGGTTCCAATTAGATCCACGCCAGCGCTGCACAACATTAGCAAAAACCCGCTGTAATTACGAGTAATTGGCGGGCGCCCACCGCAGTCCGTGTTGCTACGGATGCCGGGCGATGGGAAACACCCCTCACCGCGCGGCGGGGGCGGAGGGACGCGTGTCCCCCGCGGCAGACAGGGGAGGAGGGACGGAGGGAGGGGCGGAGGGAGAGGGAGACGGGCCAGTTATGCGGCGCCGGGCGGGCATTCAGCGCAGCTCCCCTCGTGGCGTCCCGACCGTGTTCCGCCGGCCGGCCCTTGTTTTTGTACGGAGCCGGAGCGGGACGAACCAGCGGGATAAGCCGGCCTTGTGAGACCGGTTCCAGGAAGGATGCAGCGTCGCGCCACGGTGATCCCAGGTGTTTTCAGCGGCGGAGACGGCGCAGATCTGAGGCCACGTGGTGCGCTGGGTGTCACTACCAATCATGTTATTCGCAGCCCTCGTCAGTGCTGTACACGTACACGTTCAACTCCGCTCTCATTGCCGCACCTCGCAAGGTGTGCATGGAGATATCGTGTCTGATATCGCGTCGTGGCTCACCCCGGTCGCGGTGACATGGAGCATGTAAGCGTGGAGCGGTCGAGCTGCAAGGAGCAGGCTAATTACTAGGATCCATCCAGGATGCTACGCGCATGAGCCGTCTGGGATTTCAGTCAGGTGTGAACCTCTAGGGACCCAGTTCTAGGGAGTTGAGGCGCCCTTAAACCCAAATCATCATCATCTCCGGGGACCCAGTCAGCAGCTTCACAACAGCGAAGCACGTCACCGCGACCGGGCTGAGCCCCGACACGATATCAGTCGACATCGGCACCGCAGGTGACACCCACTGATCCAGAGATAGCCGCCCAGCAGACAGGCGCACAGGTGCGCTACGGGACTGAAGCGCTGTACTCGCTGGCAGTACACCGAAACCCGCTCTATGAATTAGGAGCGACCGACGACGGGCGACAGCTCGTCACGCTCGAGTGACGGGGACATGTTCATGGCGCGATTTGTGAATCAATGCGGCCGGGTGACGGGGCGCGATCAGGTTCGTCTGTACACATGGCGGGAAAACGGACCATGTAGGGAGAGATGGTATCGTTTGACATGCAGCGAGAGCTACGTACGAGCTGCTTGAGTGAATGGGTGTTGAATGCAGGTGCCTTAGATGTAAGCGTGATTTCTCAGGAGTGTACTCAGTGAAACAGCATGCACCTTAGATCGAGATGATTTCTGACCAGTCGCCGAAATGCGCATGTTTGTTGTGGACCTGCGCGGCAGATTGGCATACTGCTGATTTGTACCAAAGGTGGAACCATTGGTGTGCTGTAATAATACTTAAACTTTAGTTGAACTCATTAAGTCTTACATTTTGGGTCATCTTAATCTAAAAATACAACTTTGTCGACTGATAGCACATGCACAAGCACACACTACCCACGTCTCTTCTTCACAAACTCGATGAGATCATGTCAATCAATGCCCGGTACTAGGACACCTTGTTGCCATCACTTCCTTTCACTGCAGATACTTATTCATCCCTGACATCCGCAGGCGCATCAGTCAAGCCATGACTACGTCGATAATGTCCTGTCACAGGCACACATCTATCACGCAAACGGCGTGTAATAAGGTACCGCGTGACACCCGTCCTTTGTCAGATTGCTGATCGGGAGAAAACCCATTATTATTGTCCAGTTCCAACCGGAATGATCACAACAAGATCGACACGCAGTTTTGCCCGACCTGATGTCTGCAGTTTGACCCGGAGCATTCGGCAACTTCCCGCTGCCACTCACGGCCGAATCCATCGCCACAGGTACAAAGTTTCCAACACTGAAGGGGAAAGGGGCGTGGCCGTCTATGCATCCAATACACAAATCGACACATACTGTACTGTAGAGTGTAAAATACGACAATACGACAGTCGACACTGCAATTATTGCAACCATCGCAGTAGATGTGTGCAACAGCAAATGCTATCATCAGCCGAAGCAATATTTCACAGATGTTACATTTTACAAAAATTTGGAAGCGTGTCGCGTAAGCAATAGTGGTCGCATCCTTCGAAAGCATACTCCTAAAAGACAGGCTAAAGCCATTTGGGCCGGGAATGTGTAGTATAAGCAGGGGCCATTCATCGCTGAACAGGGCTATGTGTGCTAGGCTAGTTGACTGGCTCGGCGCCACCAGCTCTGGTTGGCTCTGGGATGGGCTCAGTGGGGGAAGTGACATGGTGGTATCTCGCAGGGCCTATCTTAACATGTAAAATGGGAGGACTTATCCCCCACAGTGCCTTGAAATCCACCCCAGTGGACGCAAAATCCCCCTCCCCAGTCGACGGTAAGAAAAACGCGTTGAACTGTCTCCACGGGCCCGGTCAAGGAATCTTTCACGGCGCCCCCCCCCGCGCTCAACGACTTCGCGCTGATGACCCGACGTCACTGCCCCCCCCCGTCAGCAACTTTTCGCTGACGAAACGGAGCGAATTTGTGTTCCCAGACTCGAAGTCTAGATCCACCAGTAGAAATCCCTCCCCCCCAGTTAAAAAAAAAATCCTTTAAGGAGGCCTTGGGTATCAGCAGTGGAAATGGTGGCCTGCAGTGGACATTGGACATAATCCGGTTTCCTGACCACAGAGCCGTCGCCGGTCGGAGACATTCCGGCTGGCTGCGGTCAGGCGAACAGCGGCGTCTCCGGAGATCGTGACACCCCTCACCATGACACCCCCCTCACCATGGTCAGTGGCGTGGGCGGGGGGAGGAGTGTCTCCGGAGATCGTGACACCCCTCACCATGGTCACCCGCCCCTCCCCATGGTCAGTGGCACCCCACCCCTCCCCATGGTGGTGTCTCCGGAGATCGTGACACAGCACCCGCCCCTCCCCGTGGTCAGCGGGCGGGGGAAGGAGCAGTGGTGTTTGGCTGCAGGTGTGTCTCCACTGAATACCGGCCGCGGCAGGTCCGCTCTGCGGGCCGGTCCGGCCGGCTGGAGCGCACCTGGACCGGAGCTGCCGGCCGGCGGACCCGCCCGGTCCGCACGGTGGCGGCCGCGCGAGACGCCACGCTCTGCCGCCTCCCGTAATCGCCCATCGGCCTAGCCAGCTGCGGCGGCGCCATGCATAGCACGCCGCTGCCGCAGGAGCAGAGGCCGGCGGCTCCCGCCCAACGCCGGCCGGCAGCAGGAGATAGAGATCTCGGGGAGTTCAGAACGCGTCATGTGCGCGCCAGAGCGGTGATACGATGCGGCCAGAGTCCACACGCATTACGACGCACACTGTGTACACGCAGTTGTGTCGCCAGCAGCGGTAGACCCGGCACCAGAACAGAGAACAGAGACCAGCAATCGCCGTGTGAGACGATACTCTGGGAGCAGCGAGAGACGGCTTTGTATCGCTATGTGCTGTGTGAGTATCCCGTACGCGTCCGTTGGTCCCATTCACCACGACTCCAGGAGGTCTGAAATGCAGCACACTGTACCGGCAGCTAAATGGGAGGACGTTGCTCGTACCTTCAGCCGACATATAAATATACTTTCCAGAACCGTCTCTTGGAGGTGCAGAACACCGCGATTTGATTAAGCTTCGGTGTTCGCCCGTCGCGCTGTCATGCAGAACACGGTGCATGAGCTTCCTCGCGACACCATCAGGCCGGCTGGGGACACTAAGTGCGCGCCTACATGGATATCGGACCATCTCCCACTCGGCTGAGATCCGTCTCTCGGAGAGAACATGCTGCTACTATGGTCAATGGTGTCGTGGGGTGCGGTAGTAGCAGAGAGGTGGGTAGCTTTCTGAGGATGTTGATGCAGCCTTGAATAGGTAGGGTTGTGGTCAGTCTGCGTCTTAGCAGGAGCAGGTGCGTCAGTGGTCTCAGGAGAAAAAGTCCTGAATTCCTTTCTTTTCTCCTGCAGCGGAATTCACAAGGTTGTTAAACAACATAACTTTAGTTTGACGCTGCAATGATTTGAGCATCAGAACTTCGATCTGACGCTGCAAATACCATGCATCTGATAAAAATGAACTTTAACCCGGAAAATGGGTAGGTATGAACTGGCGGAATGACAAAAAAGAACGTGATTATCATCATGTATCAAAGCGTTCCTTCCTCAAGCGATTTTATTTTATCTGATCAAAAGTATCACTGTTTACATGCCAGTAGCTGCATTACACCCATTGAACAATATTTTTTGTTTTAACTATTCCATTGTGAATTGTTTCTGCTTGTTGCAACGATTCGTTTTGACGGTCGAGTTTCCATGCCATGCCATATCTAACTTACTATTTAAATCTGAACTATCAGAGGCAAGTATGGGTGTTGTCGACCTTTCCCGCCTAAACAGCAGTGATGTTTAGAAATCGATGTTTTTCAGGCAATAAGTAAAAAAAAGTCCGACTCCCATGTAGTCGGGCTTTGTAACTGACTGGGTTGAGTCATGAATCGACTCATGAGTCATACATTTTTGGATGAGTCGTGAGTTGAGTCGACTCAATTTTTAAAAGCGGGACTTGAGTCAAGAGTCGAGTCGATTCAATCTGTTTGACACAGAACTTGAGTTCAAGAGTTGAGTCAGTTCTTCGGTTGTGAGTCAGAGTTGAGTCGACTCAAACAAATGTGAGTCAAATGCAACAGGGACATAGCTAAGACAGCATTGGGGCCACACCCATTCACCTGAGCAAACCAATTTACACTAGATAGAATGCGATTTAGCTGACACTCGACCCTCCCCCACGGTCAACATCAAGTAATAATGCAACTTGTGATGAGTCAAATTGAGTCGACTCAAATGTATTTTTGAGCCGAGTCGAATCAATTTAAAACTGCACTTGAGTCAAGAGTCGAGTGGATTCATTTTTCATAAGCAACCCTTGAGTCAAGAGTCGAGTCGATTCATTTTTTTTTTAACAGCACTTTAGTCAAGAGTTGAGTCAGTTATTCGGCTGTTGAGTCATATATATATATTTTTTAAATAAATTTAGTCCGAATGTTTTGTATGGATGGCTTTCTGAGGTCAGAACCCGCGCTAAGCAGAGCTTGTTGCGCTGGTCTGACCCCACACCCGTCGGTGGCTCGATCACCGGCGAATGTTTCCCTCCGGGTGTGATGGGGTAGCTCGGGGCGTACGACATTCTAGACCACGAGCCGTAAAGTCGACTAAAAAAATGTGAGTCGTTACAAGTCCGCTCCCACGCACTATCGGCGGTGGACCACCACTACCCCATCCCCGGACACCCGGCTGCACCACAAGCCGGACACAGCAGTACTGGGCTGTGGGAGAACCGCCACCGCGGCGTGGCAGACTGCGGTTAGGCGCAGTGTGGCCGGCGGCGGCACCGCGGCGGTACCGCGGCCACACCAGGGGCGGCGGCACAGACAGACCACAAGTGGCGCACCGCGCCCGGCGGCGGCCGCTCGGGACCGCCCTGCATCGGCCAAACACACTGAGGGGAGCGATCTGGCGCAGGGGCAGGATAGCTGTCTTCAGTGCCGGTGACCCAGGGTCGAATCCCTGGGCGGGCCGTTTGAGGCAGTCGACCGGCCCCCATACAATAACCCTCGGAACAGGGTGAGGGTTCCAGCACCATGATCCCAAAGAGAATACGGTGCTTGGCCCACAAACCAAACAAAACGAAACACACTGACGAAAACCTGAAACTGCCGGAACATTTAAAATCAAGCTACAAAATCGCATACGTCAGGTATTGATCCATTGGAAATCTCGGCGACTGCAGTAGGTATTAGGGTTTTCAATGGACAAACGCCTGACGTGTTATTTCCTGAAGCACGTTAGTAGGTTTCCGCAATTGTGTGCCCTTTCCGTCTGCCACCTCGGCTGAAGCAGCCTCAGCGCAGCTGCGCGAAGTGGATGTGGGTGCCTACTCCCTATGCAAATACATGGTTAAATTGTATCAATTATTTTTTATTTCCGCATCGTGCAGCTGTTGCAACCTCCATTCAATGGATTTGAATTGGCACCCGGTGACCCGCATCTACTTC
This sequence comes from Semibalanus balanoides, assembly GCA_014673585.1. Lineage (NCBI taxonomy): Eukaryota > Metazoa > Arthropoda > Thecostraca > Balanomorpha > Balanidae > Semibalanus > Semibalanus balanoides. The sequence goes on from VOPJ01008227.1 coordinate 19,759, forward strand.
ATGCAGCTGCGCAAAGACTGTGTTTCAGCCTCTAGCCTGATGGCTGATGCACTTGGCAGAACTGCTGCCGCACGGCCACGGCTCGGATCAGTAGCGGCACCAGGCAGTCCCCTGCTGCCGTCAGCAACAGCGACCCGGCACAGTGGTGTCACGAGATAACCGGATGATCCGTGTAATGTGGTATACATCCGGCCCGCGAGCACCGCCCTCTAAAAAGGATCTCCCGCTCCAACGCCATGCCTGACCCTAGCTGCTGCGGCTCGGCTCCCCTCCTACCCCCTCTCCCCCTCCCACCCCTTCCCACCTCCCCCCTCCACTCGGGGAACGCTGGGCCGGTCGCGTCGTGCGTCTGCCGCGGGCCAGAATCACATTTATCGCTTACGATAACTAACTATACTCTTTGTTTGTTTATTGGGGCTTTAGGGCCCGTCGACTGCTAAGGTCACTTTGCGCCCATAACTAACTATACTCCAACAACTGGTGCTGTATCGCGGCGGACGTTGTGTAACCGAACTAGAACACAAAGTAAAACATGTTGTCCCTTTGTACAATTCGGCACTATATATTCCTGAGATTGGACAGAGCACCCAGCTGAGTAATCAACTCGGTAACTCTATTTATAAACCATAATCCATATCATTCATCAGTTTCGCTGGCCAGCTTTGTTCTCACGCTACAGGTACGCAGCTGTCGGTTTACATACGGCGAAACAATGGATCGCTGCGACGGATTACTGCGGATATATCGGCCAGATTACGGAAAACAACATGCACCAATGCCACATAACACCCTGTCGGGACGGGGACGTGAGAGGCTCCTCTATTGACAGGTGCATCAAGCATGCTATTCATCACAGCATTGTGATGTGTTTGGAAGATTTCCTGTCCTTGATCAAGGATCATGACCGTCACATACGGGCAATAAGCGAGAAAAATGAAGGAAACAAAGAGAGAAGCTCTCTCGACAACGTGACGCAAGCGTTTACCGAGAAGTCAAGCCCTGTCGTATTCCTCGAGCCGACGATGTGGTGATATGCAGCACATTGTTTGCTGGGACATGTACCAGGGTTTAGCAGCGGCTATCTGTGAAATTCCCGCATAACGTGGAGGCCAGTATGAAGGTGTGAAACCTTTGATACATAGTCATGTTACCGAGACGGACTCAGGGCCAGGCATCCAGACGCACTGGTGTTGCTGTGACCAGTTCTGATAATACGCTATGAAGGCTGGCATTCAGTGGAAAACCGCAGCGGAGCAGCCGCCAATGCGTTTCCGGTGGAGTTAACGCTCTTGCGGTTCGGTGAAAACCGGTACAAAGAAACGGTTCACAAATAGTTCACCGGAAAATCATTAGCTAATCACACATATCACGTTCATTTATATTGTGAGCTTCTCTGACGGCTACAGCACACGGTGATGGCGGGAGTCAGTGAGAAATTTCACACGACTTGTTCCACATGGGCGATTTCACACAGCTTGTAAAGTTTCACACAATGGAGACTGCTTTCCGAAATTCACAACGTACATAGAGGTTCAAACATGATATGGTTAACTTATTGTAAGCCGGTAATGTGAAGGCGCAGGATACCGCTACATTATAGTGTATGACAGGAGACAGCGGTACATTATAGTGTATCGTACAGGGGACCGGTACATTATAGTGTATCGTACAGGGTACCGGTACATTATAGTGTATCATACAGGGGACCGGTACATTATAGTGTATCGTACAGGGGACCGGTGCATTATAGTGTATCGTACAGGGTACCGGTACATTATAGTGTATCGGTACACGGGGACCGGTACATTAAAGTGTATCGTTACAGGGGACCGGTACAATATAGTGTATTGTACAGGGTTACCGATACATTATATGTGTATCGTACAGGGGACGCGGTAACATTATAGTGTATGCCGTACAGGGGACCGGTAACATTATAGTGTACGTATCTCACGGGGACCGGTACATTTAGTGTATGCGTACAGGGGACGGTAATTATAGTGTATCGTACAGGGGACCGGTACATTATAGTGTATCGTACAGGGTACCGGTACATTATAGCGTATCGTACAGGTGACCGGTACATTATATTGTATCGTACAGGGGACCGGTACATTATAGAGTATCGTACAGGGGACCGATACATTATAGTGTATCGTACAGGGGACCGGTACATTATAGTGTATCACACAGGGGACCGGTACATTATAGTGTATCGTACAGGGGACCGGTACATTATAGTGCATCGTACAGGGGACCGGTAGTGAGCCAGTAGCGTACCAGTGATGTGAGCTAAAAGAACCAGAAAGCACTCGGCGAGGCGGCACGGGCCCGGGTGACCGGTGGTCAGGGTCTGGGTCGAGGTAGGGGTCAAGGTAGGGGTCGAGGTAGGGGTAGGAGTAGGAGTAGGGGTCTGTATTTGGGTCTGGGTCTGGGTTAGGTCAATGGTAGGAGTCGGGGTTGGGGCAGAGACAGATGAAATCGACATGCCCCGCGGTGGGAGAGGACCCACCTTCTGCGTTTTGACCGCCTCTCCGAGCGGTCGCAGCTCGTGTCCGTTGTGTCCCTCATCCGTGCGACACTGCCCGCAGGTGATCTCGTCGCAGGCGACGCAGAAGAGGTCATACTCCGCCGCCGGGTGACGCCAGCAGCGCAGCGGGTCTGCCCCGGGCAGCGGCGTCGGCGCGGTCACCGGCAGCAGGCTGTGCTCAGCCAGGGGACCGCGGCGCGGGTGACACCGCCGCTGGCAGTCGCCGCAGTAGTGCACCCTGCACTGCTGACAGAGCACCACCGCCGCGCGCGGCTTCGACTCGCAGAGCTGGCACGAGACGGGCGAGCTGGTGCGGCCGAACCGCGGCAGGAGACGCTCCAGGAGGAGGCAGGGTCGCAGGGCTTCCAGCGGCGACTGTCGACCGCAGGTGACGCAGGACAGCCAGCCGGGATCGGAGGCGTCGGCGACGCCGGCGCTGCTGCTGCGGCTGCCGCAGACCACGCCGCTGTCAGCCTCGCTGTACTCGGAGAGCTTGTCCAGCTCATCGTCGGCGGGTCGCGCCAGGGAGCGGGCGCAGCCCAGGCAGACGGGATGAGAGCAGGCCAGCAACACCGGCTGTACGAACTGCCGCAGGCATACGGGACACTGGAGTTCGGATTCCATGCCGCCGGGCACACGGCACGGCCACGGTCGCACGGCACAGTCCAGGTCACACAGAACGGTACCGGTCCAGGTCACGTGGCAGGTAACGCGCCCGCGCTGCTCCCGCCGGAGATTCGAAGCCAGCAACTCTCGCGCCGGCCCTCGCCCGTCCCCCACGCCGCGACTGACGGGGGTAGGCGGCGCGCCACTCGCCGCACCGGCCGCGCGCCGTCCGCGCCCGCGGGCACATACCTGAGGCGAGCCGCCGCCGCCGCCGCCAGAGCCATCTGTTGAGGGGGTTAGGAACTGACGCTTGCGGACGTCTGTAGGCTTGGTTCGGCGTCGATGAGGACAATAGAGAGGAGGATGCTGGAACGAAATAATGGAACTTAGTGACTTCAAGTGACAAGCAATGTTTAATCATAAACGGAAATCCATCGAGAGATAGCTAAGATAGTAATATCAACTGACATTTGAATCTACGATACGATATTCAATTATCCACGACGCGTTAAAGCGGCCTTCACTCATGTTCTTCAAACATGCCTGCCAAGCAGTTTCTTCGCTATTCTTCGCTTATTCTTGCACTCTAAGGCCAAACAGTCACGGAAACAATTAGTGGGTCACCCGCTACCAAATTCCATAAGATATTTTGAAGAAAATATATCTCGTCGTTCCGCAATATCCGCCACTAGCAACCAGGCTCCACAGTTAACCACCTGAACAACATACGTCCAACGTCTCAGACACGCCAGCAGGCCAAACAACACTACTTTGCAGTCGTGTTGCTGTTGTTTGAAGTCGACACAGACTGGAGCTAACAGAAACAGGTATGAAAATGGTGGTCTGTATTATATGTACATTATCAACGAGACATATTTCTCTCTCTCCAAAAATCTTTGTACTCGCGCAGTGGGCCTCATGTTGGAATCACTCACTTCTCAGAAAACCTAGCCCCAGATGGTCAAGGAGATACGACAAATATGTATATGATAATAATAAAGCTGAGGAAAATGCTCCAAAACAAGCCCCACACGGCACAAGGAGCACCACTGAAAACCGACAAGCATGATTTCGCACGTGGTCTAGTTCATACTCCGCCTTACAAAGTGCATGGTACGAACTGCTTCAGAGACAGAAATGCACACGCTCTCGGCTATAGATTCCTCAGCACACAATATCTAGCAGCGCACTGCCTTCAACATGTCATCCAACTGAAAACCAAGTCATGCGTCACATCTAGCAACGCACCATAACGCCACTGGACCCGAAACAAACAGTGACCAATCGAAACGATAAGATCAGCAAATGAGTCCCGCGCACTAAACCGGGCACTACAGCGGTGCTCCCCTTTAACCCTCGATGGTGAAAAGACTCCGATAGTCTGGCCCCCAAGCACACACAACACCGTCACACTGGAAACAGTTGATGAGCCACGACTCGGCTAAACAGCTGTGAGCAGTCGTCATCTAATACCCACCCCACCCACCCTCTGACCCCTCCCAGCGCCGCCGCCCGGCCTCCGAGCTCGTCTCAGACGTCGCGCCGCGAGCGCTGCCGGGCCGCCGCTGGCGGTCTCCTCTTCGGAGCGGCCTTCTTCGGAGTGGTGGAGCGGGTGCGGGTGGACGTCGCCGCGCTGCCACGGGCCTCCTGACTCGACTTCCGCCTGGTCACGAGGAACACCGGTCAGCAGGAGAACAACACACGATAGTCACACGGAGACAGAGCAAACTATAGACTCATCGATACACAAACATCCCCAGTCACCGGAGAGAGGAAATATGGCACAGAAATCAAGTGGAAGGGGCTTTAGTCATCAACGTCACGCTTGTGCAAACATTGTATCCAAAATCCGGACCGCCTAACACCACGATTGTGCCACCCAACAGTCCCGATCCAAGTCCAGACATAAAACAGCAGCCAGTGAACATCCCAACTTGACCATGTTGGACAAGACCGAGTCTCACACTAAACAGACCACCGATTCTCCGGGGCCCGTTAGCATACAGTTCAGCAGATTGACTCCAAAATTGATCATACACGTCCGTCTGGGAACACTGCATGATTTTGGCATCCCTCCCCCTAACTCTCTGAATTTGGCCACACTGTACAACAGCTCGTCAGCGACATTGAAGCGCTGGTGTGATCACGAAGCTGCTGTCCTGACCGACCTGGGCGAATGCGACTCCTGGCTGGGCGCGTGGTAGCCGTCGAGCGCCTCGTGGTGTCGCTTCCTCGACATCAGGGTCAGCTCCATCGTGTCCATGGTCTGGTCTGGGGGGCCCGGCTCGAAGATTGTCCACGTTGTACGTGTTAGCCTGGGGTGGACAGGATAGAGTGGTCAGCGTGAAACTGTCGGGCCACGGGGGGCTGGCGGAGAGGCGAAAACGAAATACCGACATTATTAGCAGCATGGGCAGGGGAAAATACGTATCTACACAATACAACTACAAATACCAAATATGCCCAATAAAAGTTAGTAGATGACCATTACACGTCTAATAGTCCATAGTCCGTATTGGGCGACAGCCTTGAAAACAAACATATTCCTACTCAGCATACGTCTTTTTAGCATATCAAATACAATTTCAAATTTCACTCAGTACTCAAAACACATAGTTATTATGCAGCAAATCTAACCTCACGCCACCTCCACAACACCCCACCCGCCGCCACATTAAGCCCCTCCCCACGGGCCGACCCTCACCAGCATCAGCGACGACAGCAGGTACCGCGCCACCTCCGGCGCCTCCTCGCCCTGCACAACGTCCGCGAACCGCACGGTCGTCTTGGCGGCGCCCTCCGGAAAGCGCTGCAGGATGCGCGAGCCGTAGTCGTGGATGTTGAACTCGCTGCGCCGCTCCTCGCGCTCGAGACGAGGCAGCACGGCCTCCTGCCAGCGCGCCACGCGCCGCGACAGCTCCGTCGACTGCACGTACTCCTGGGCGGCGCTGAGGTACTCGGCGACGCGCCGCTGCACCAGCTCCTCGTAGCTGTCGGGCGCGGCGGCGCCGTCCGAGGCGCCGGCCGTCGGCATGTCTGTGGGGTGGTCGGACGGGTTCGGCATGTCCGGGAAGTCGGCCAGGTCGCCGGCGCCGCTGCCGCAGTCAGAGGCCGCGTCGGGAGGAGATTCGCCGTCCGCCGCCTCCGCCGCGGCCGCATCGTCATCGTCACCTGCCGCGGAACAGACACAAGTGTCACCATGGTGTCGGAGATCTGTCGGCTTTCAGCACGTCACTGGTACCTACTGCGGCCACAGGATGGTACCCAGCACGATCCTACCACACGGGACACAGACAGTTATGAGAACACAGACGATTACACACTCTACTTCCGCTTCGCCTCCCGGATACGGCTGGGTCCGAAACGCTGCTGATCCGGTTGAAGCAGGTGGTGCTGACGCTGGCCGTGTATTACCGGCCGCCCAGCGATGATGCCTCGCTGCAGAGTATCGCGGCCTCCCTGTCCGCTCTACAGCCGGCTGACAGCAAGACCACCTGTGTAGGTGTCTTCAATCTGCCCGAGGTTCACTGGACCTCTGCGGTCGATCGCACTATTCCGGCTCTCCAGAGATCATCGAATAGAGCTGCTAGATTTATTGATGATTGTGAGCTAATGGGTCTATGTCAACTGGTAGCAGAGCCAACACCGCGCCAATGTATTGCATTCAATGTTGTCACGAGGTGAAAAATGCCAGCGTATAGACATAATCGACAATTGTTTCGTCACAGACCACCAGAAAGTGGTCGGGTATTTGAGTTCATCTAGGCCTCGTCCAGTATTGATGTCACGTCGAACAGCTTTTAGTTGCATTACAGGAAGGCAGATTTTAACGCTTTGTGTCGTTCACTCTCACTTGTTCACTGAGGTATCATATATGATCTTCCTGTAAATGATGCTGTTGACACGACGTTCTACTACCTGCTTGAAAGCGCGATCTGCGATCATGCACCTAGTATACCATCTGCCGTAAATGCCTGTCCTGGTTTGACCGCGTTGTGCGGGCGGCACTTCAGCTGAGGGAGGCGGCGCACAGGCAAATGTGCCAAATCCCGAGCACAGATACCAGGGCTGACTTTTCAGAGAAACGAAGTAGGTTCAAGAATCTCGCCTGCGCAAAATATTACGAATATCTTAAAAGTTAGCTGACGATCTAAAAACAAATTCAAAACGTTTTTGGACACTCCTGAAGAGCACAGGCAAGCAGACACAAAATAAGTGTCAAACTACTTAAAAGATGAAAACAGAAAGCTGACCTCAGATGATGCTGAAAAGGCGAAGCTCCTTAGCAAGGGTTCGCCTAAAAATTCGCTAATCCGACTGTGAACGCTCTCCTCACAGCGCCAGCGTATCAACTCGATACACTCCCCCGATTTACAGTTAAAGCCAGGGTCCTAGGATTGGTTTGGAGCTGGGGTGCACAGTGGAAAATTATGGCTAAAAATAAGCGTAGAGAGTGGAAAATTAAACAAACAAAAATATACGTCCTATGCTTTATCAATAACCCAATCACCCGCTCACCAGAATTAGTTTTTTTAATTTTATATTTATTTTTATAAATTTAGTCGAATGTTTTGTTTGGATGGCTTTCCGAAGTCAGGACCCGCGCTAAGCAGAGCTTGTTGCGCTGGTCCTGACCTCACCACCCGATCACGCAATTCCTGTTGGCCGGCAGAATTTAGAGACGAAAGTTGTTAACGTGCCGCGACATACCAGGACACGGTCCGCCACGCTCGCTGACCTCACCCTGGCCTTGAGTGCGACCGCTGCCACCGGACCGCAGGCCATCCCAGTCAGGACAAAAGCGAGCGCCGAAGCGACCTCGAACCAGGCTGCCACTACTGAGATAGGTCAGAAGACCAGCGCTCTCCCACTGAGCTACAGGTGCGGACAAATATGACTGAGTCACTGAGCTACAGGGGCGTTATCTATACCTACATCAATTTGTACCTGTTTTTCCTTCCACAGGCTGTTTATATCATTATGTAAGGGTGATGTTTCACCTTACCGGTAGCAATGCAACTAGTTTGGCGGGCGCCGCTAGAGGCGCTCGTGACCCCCTCCTCACACCCCAGGCGGGAGCCGGCAGACTGAGGGACTGAGACCGTGAGCCGCCGGCGCCAGGACAGCAGTGCCGGCGGGACCGAGATAATACAGAATGCAGGGAACTACGAAAGACTGCGTGTGCGAGCGAGCCGTGTGGCGTGACAGGAAGGGCAACTGGAACGAGAACTTACAATTACATCCATAAATCAGTAACAGGGTTAAATTTATCAAATGCAAGGAGTGGAAAATTCACAGTAAAACTTGTGAACAAAGAGTGGACAAAAGGTGTCGATAGAGTGGAATTTGCCACCAAAATTTCCCAATCCCAGAACACTGGTTAAAGCGGGCGCAGTGCGGGCAGCAATGCTGACACTAAGTCCCAATAAAGCTTGTGGATCAGATAACTTAAGTGCCAAAATCATTTTGGAATGCGCCGATCAGCTAGTCAGCCTACTAACACACATATGTGAGAAATCCGTGAAAACGGGCGTATTTCCAAACCTCTGGAAAGAGACAAATATCATTCCGTTGCTGAAAAAAGGTGACATAAATAATCCACTACATTACAGATCGATGAATCTCATTTCCCTGTTTGGCAAAGAACCGGAAAACAGTTTATGGTAAGATGTACACAGTACAGACAAGTTTCTCCAGCATTATGCCCGGAAAACACGACTTCATCCCGCAGAAATCGTGCATCAGCAATCTGGCCGTGTATCTGTGCTCGGCGTGGGAGGCCATGCGGGAGGGATGTCAGACGGACGCTATTTATACAGACTTTTCGGCGGCTTTTCAGAGTGGACCTCACACTTCTGGCTCACAAATTATGAAATCGTATAATATAAAAGACTCGGCACTTAAATGGTTCGTCTCGTATCTCTGGCAGGCGTCAGAGTGTTGTAGTGAACGGTAAAACCTCAGAATGGATCAACAGTCACTTCCGGTGTGCCTGAGGGCTCACTCAAGTGTGCCCGAGGGCAAATGCCCCCCTGGGATTTGCCCTCTACTTCAATGACCTAACACCAGGAAACTTGATCTCGGATTGTCTACTCTATGCAGACAATCAAAAACTGTGCCACAAAATCGCCACCCCATATTCTGATGCGCGGCTACTGCAGGAAGATCTCGGTCATATCCAGGGGTGGTGCATCATATGTGGTTTGACTCTAAATCCTTCCAAATGCAAGGCCTTCACTTTGACTCGACGGCACATACCTGTCCAGACAACGAATAACAGGCAATACTGTCATGTAATCCGTTAGTAACATTCGCGACCTGGGTATCATCTTGGATTAAAAAACGACTTTCTCGGGCCATGTAAACCACACTGCCAATCAGGCAAAAGGGCCCTTGGACTTCTGATCCGATCTTTTCAAACAGGAGCCAAATTTGACTAAAAATACCTTCTACCTGCGGTCCTGCCTACTACGCAATATGCGATCGATTCAGGAATGTGGCACAGTTCAAATGTTCAGGACACAGTTCAGACACAGTTTCACAGTTAAGGACAGGAGCGGCCAAATCCCACACCGTGCGCGTCGATCGGGTTCAGCGTAAAATTTCTTCTTTGATTAAACTATCACTCTAGCATATATTGTAAATCACTCACATATCTCTCTCTATCTCGCCACTTTGACGTTCCCTTTCTTTCCTCCAGGATTCAATATAATCTGTTTTTTCCTCAAAGGGCTTTACAAAAAAATCAATTGTACAGAACTCTTGAGGAAGTTTTCTCTGCATTTGCCTACCCGATCGACGCGCACGAGACCCCTCTTTGCCGAGAGTTTCGCCCGCGTCAGCATGGTCCACCCTGAAATAGCACGTCGTGTGACCAGATCAACCAATTTGCTCTTGGTCAAGACGAAATGCGACTTTTTCAGTCTTGGTATGATTACTTAAAAAGGCCACGACGTGTAATATACAAGCGATATGCCTCCACTACCTGGCCATTTGAAGGTGCCATAGATGATGAACGTTTTTACTGTCACCGTTCCTCATTGTAAATAACGTCGCATTGCACAAATGCAAATATATTTTTTTGCATGTACTTATATTCTAATTTCATATGTATTTGTATTCATATTTTATGATTATTTTTATGTATATGTATATCTTTATTTTTATGTATATTTACATCAATATTTCTATGTGTATTTTTACTATATTTTCAGTATTATTTCTACTTTTAATCTTACCTGACCTCACTTATCAGTGAGTGTCTCGGCCCGTTGGTGATATGTATGCACAACTGAAATACATGAAATGAAACAAACGTGAGTGGCGACCGCTCAGCGACGTCCGTCTGTGGAGTTGCTATTTTTAGAGTTAACCCGCGCAGTGCTGGTGGAGTAAAGTTTACCTCCCCCTCTCGGGTTTTCTCAATTACTTGAAAGCGATGACAGATAGAGACGTCAAATGTGCAGTACCTTATGCTGCATCAATTCTACGGCTTCTAACGAAATTTCGTTGAAAATGATACAGTACTTTGAGAGATAATGACGTTTTAATGTCATCATGTCATGCCATCTTTAGTTGAAAAACGATGTGTTTGCAAAATCGTAATAAATGGAATAATTAGGCAAAGTGTAAACAAAAATTGTACGTCAAAAGAGAGGAAATGATGTTGTCTTTAGAAAGGACGTCTCGGATTTCCGAATTTTTGTTTTTTTGTCCTACAAATAAGAAATAAGTATATTTTCCCCAAATTGTGTCTACAAAATCGAAACTTTTCAATATATTTATAAAAAAACAGAATATATGTGAGAGAACTAAGTATGTACGATACCCGAACCAAATTGCAAAGCAATACTTTGTTTTTGACTGACCAATGATTCCCTAAATATGAGTAGCTAAGTCATGTTTTGTATGGACCAGATACAGATAAATACATGTCATCACTGTATTTCTGAGACAAAACTGGTATAAAAAATGCACTTGCTTTATTTATATTAACAAATTACAAATTTTGACCTTAAAAGACATTACTTTGACCTTTGACGGTGTCAGGGCTGTAAAATTGGCTAATACTATCGAATTATACGTGTAAAATAACCCCTAAAACATATGTTGCATGACTTTCGTAGACACCACTTGCCAACAGTGAACTTGTATGACCTGAGGCCGCTTCTTATAAGAAAAAATCGAGGCCACCGGCTTGAATTTTTTTAAAGAATGGACATCAGGACTGGAAATTTGCTTATGTTTGGGCACAATGTAGGATACCTTCATACTTCATAGTATTTGGCGTTTGCTGCTGCAAATTTGTATTTTGTTTGTTTTCGCCTTTTGTTTGACCTTGCCTATTTTTTACTTTGCCTGTCATTGGTTCCATCCCGTTGGTGATACAGTTGAATTACAAAAAAATCTGAGGCGCTATTTCGACGCTAAACATCTCCCGCGGTGTATCAAGTTCCTGCAGGATTTGAGAACAGTCTTTGGTGGGTCGTACTCGTGAGTCAGATTGAATACGAATGTGAGGTGATTAGTATTAGCTGTCAGTTGATATGGTACCGGTGGTACCGATCTATAACTGTGCTGACTGTTACTATGCGGCGAAGGCTATGTCGTCAAAACATGGTCTACATCAGGACGCCATATAGCCTAGCAGTTTCTGCGGCCTAAAGCCCAGCTTATCATCATCGTCCAGCATGGCCTACAAGGTGCCTCTGCGTCATTCGGAAACGTTGACGTCCGCTGATGAGTGTTTGAGCGGCATAGCCTCCGCTACATAGTATCAGTCATCACAGCACAGATACTGACAGCCGATACTCATCAGCACACATTTACAGTCAATATGGCTCACCATTCACAACCTGGATTGCATATCCTGCAGGAGCACGACACGCCGAATAACTCCGGAACCCCTCGCCAGCAGCCGCACACTCCGACACCGGTCGCCACTCACGTTTCTGCTGTTTGATGTCAGCCAGCGCCAGTTTTGCGGTTCTGCACTCGGCAGCATCTCGGTCGCAGCTGGCGGCATCACGTGAGACGCAGCTGGCTTGCGGGTCCAGCCGCCCGGTCGCGTCAGCAGCTCCGCCTTCATGGTAGTCGGCCACGCTCAGAGCGGCGGCTTCTCACCCCACCATATATGGAGTCGGGGGAGGCAGCCGCGGCGGCGGCGGCGGCGGCCGTCTCGGCCAGTTTCCGCTTCCGCTGCGGAACAACGAGGGTCAGCTCAGCCAGAGTGGGATGTCAACATAGTCTGCTAGATCTCCTGTGATATATAGGATAACGATCCCTTAGATTGGCTAGTCAAGCCAGATTGCTGACATTCGCGTCGATCTCACCAGTTTTGACCCGTCTAGGGAATGATCATACCGAAGCCAAGCAAACCTGACACGCTAAACGAATACACCAGGGCTGCCTCGCCGCATGAATTGCAGTCATTACCTTGTTGCCGGCGGCCTCCTTCTGACAGAGGCAGGGCGGCCTCCGTGTAATCCGGCCGCGTCGGATCGGGTGTCGCCTCTTCGTCGACTCCTCGTACGGGTTGACGGGCCGCCACGGCTGCTCGGCGCTGCCGGCAGCTGCAGCCGCCACGATGGCCGCCTCACGGTGCCGCCGACTCTGACGCTGGCCGGTCCTGACGCGAGTACACGGAGGGAACAGGGTCACACTTACAGCCCGGACACACAGGTACACACGTCCAGTCACAGTCACACACGTCCAGTCACAGCCACACACGTCCGGTCACAGCCACACACGTCCGGTCACAGTTACACCCGTCCAGTCACAGCCACACACGTTCAGTCACAGCCACACACGTCCAGGTCACAGCCTACACACGTAAAGGTCACAGTCACATGGTCCAGTCACAGCCTAACACGTCCAGTCACAGTCCCACACGTCCAGTCAGTCACATAGTCCAGTCACAGTCACACAGTCCAGTCACAGTCACACAGTCCAGTCACACAGTCCAGTCACAGCCTAACACGTCCAGTCACAGTCACACAGTCCAGTCACAGCCTAACACGTCCAGTCACGTCACAGCCACACACGTCCGGTCACAGTCACATAGTCCAGTCACAGCCACACACGTCCAGTCACAGTCACATAGTCCAGTCACAGTCACATAGTCCAGTCACAGCCTAAAACGTCCAGTCACAGCCTAATACGTCCAGTCACAGTCATATAGTCCAGTCACAGCCACACACGTCCAGTCACAGTCACATAGTCCAGTCACAGCCTAACACGTCCAGTCACAGTCACATAGTCCAGTCACAGCCTAACACGTCCAGTCACAGCCTAAAACACGTTCCAGTCACAGCCACACACGTAAAATTGCAAGTCCCACACGTCCAGTACAGTTACACGTTTGGTCCACAGCCACTAGTCATCACAGCTGTAGTCAGGCGGTAGTCCTGCAGCACTAGATGGCCGCCTGCTGAATGTCTCTCCGAAGCAGCCCACACAGTTTGTAGCCCCATCAAGTGAGTCATGAAATAATGATGTCAAATGACAAAAGTCGGACTAAGCTTTCACCAAATGACTTCTGATTCTTTGGCAAATTTAAGAAGGTCAACTTCTTAAAACATTCGTTCTAACGTTGAATTTAAAACTGTGGACCTTGGCTTGAAGTTTTTGCGTTGTTGTCCTCTAGTGCAGCATAAGTGACTACTGGAACAACTAACGTCTGTTAAGTGTGATTAAATTAGCCTGAACTAACCTCTCTGCGTCACAGCCAGCACCGCCAACTGTAATGACCAACTCGGGACGTCACATACGGTTGCACACCGTCAAGTCAGTGTACCATAACTTATTTCCCACACCGTATGCATATATGACTGATGATGTTTTTTAATCCCAACTTTAACCATGCTTTTCGAGGTACCTTTCCGTCCTATCACACAGTCACAGTTCACAGCCAACAGCTCTCTGTTCCAGCCGGCCTCAGTCTACCGGCCACATTCTGACCGTGCCAGCATGACGTGACCTCAGCTGACCTGCGTTCCGGCGAGGCGCAGGGCGGCGGCGGTGACGGCGGCGGCGGCGGCTCTGGGGACGCCGGAGGAGGCTCGCACATGTCGTCCGGCTCATCAGCAGCAGCCTCTTCGGCCAGCGCCGCAGACACGTCTGTGAAGGCACGACAGACACACAGTTATACACTGCGTCACGTACAGATCAAACATGCGCATGGCACATGCGAGTTATGTGAAACTGCGAAACAGCAGGCGTACCATTCACAACGATTATTCACTGTCGGAACAGACACAAGAGACGAAACAGAAAATCAGGTGCTACGTTGAAGAAGAAGAAGAGAAATAAATCGTAAGACGCAAGAGCTAGCGATCGAGAGTTCAACACCACCGTAACATAATGCATCTGTAGTCCACGACACGGCCGACGGAGCGAGCGTACACGGCGTTAGCTACTGACCGGGCGACTTTGTGGGTGAGAAGGACGTCTTGATGTGATGGCGCAGCAGCGACTCGACGTCCAACTCTGTGCAGAGCAGGCCGGTGGCCGACGACATCGTGCTGTTCAACCTGCAACGATGAATGAACCGAGTCACCCAGTCACAGCGTCAGTCAGATACCCGCACGGACAGCGAGTCAGTCAGCGAGTAAGAAACAGCGAGACAGTCAGTCACACGGAGAGCTGCGACTCCGTCAGTCAGTCGGTCCCACCAGTTTGTCCGACTCCCTCAAAATAGACGGCACAAGAACGTCCAGTCCACACCAGTCGAAAGACCATTGACACGACCCGGCTTCACATCACCCTACCCAGCAGCTGTCTCAGCTCCCGAGCCCTTCAGTGTGCTCTGCGTCATTCTTGTCTAGCTTCCACCGGGGCCGACCACCCTGGACACCACCACCCATCTGCCCACCATCCTTTTCTAGTTTCCACCCTGGACACCACCACCCATCTGCCCACCA
>VOPJ01008227.1:35316-76520 GCA_014673585.1 Semibalanus balanoides
GTCGGCCGACCAGGTGGCCGTCTGGCGGTCAGCCCGCAGACGGAGAAGGACTGGTCAGTGCAGTGGTCAGGTGTGCCGCTGAGTGATATGGTCACTGATCAGCGCGCCGGGCCGGCAGAACGGGAGCACCAGCTGACGGCACAGCTGGGGACGCCGGCTGACGGCTGACGGATGTCACCACCTGTCACCACACAGCCCAGAAAGAGACACCTGTCATCACCGCCGACCAGACGAGGGGGAGAGAAGAGGGGAGAGAGGAGAGAGAGAGAGAGAGGGAGGAACGAGAGGGAGAGAGAGGGAGGAGAGAAGGAGAGAGGGAGACAGAGAGAGAGGGAGAGAGAAGGGAGAGAGAGGAGGTAGAGCGTATGGAGAGGAGGACGGGAGCGGAGAGGAGGGAGATGATGAGGAGAGAGAGGGGAGACGAGAGGGAGATGGAGGGCGAGAGAGGAGATGGGAGCAGAGGGACGGGAGGGTGAGAGGGAGAGAGAGGAGGAGGGGGAGAGGGAGAGAAGGGGAGAGAGGAGAGAGGGAGAATAGGGAGAGCAGGGAAGAGGGAGGGACGGAAGGAGGCGGAGAGGGAGAGAGAGACTGTCACGCTGACCCAGAGCGGCGCACCACTGGGAGACAGCGGCCAGGCGGACCACGCGCCGGACTACACCAGAGGCGGCAGAAACACCAACACAGCTCACAGTTTCAGTGGCCGAAAATTTCCGCCAACAGTTTCAGAGGCCGACCGTCAGATTGAGACGGGCCTAATGAAATTCAGTCGAACTTGCGCTGGATTCCAGTGGAATTCAATTCGATTTAGGAACCGATTCTGTTTGTATTTAAATCAATCGGAAGCGATTTCGTTGGGAACTGCGCGGAATCGGAATCAAATGGGATAACTCATTTTGAGAAAATGTTACCGTCGAAATCGGATTACATCGATGAGATGATATGTCGCTGGACAGGCTGTGTCTCGTCCGGGGCCAGTGACCGAGCTGCAGTGATTCGTTCCGCGTGGACAGACAGGAGGCCGTGTCAGCCGGCCAGCTCTGCAGCCACAGCAGCAGCAGCAGCAGCAGCAGTGTGCCACAAACAGCGACAGACAGGCGGCCGTGTCAGGCGGCCAGCTCTGCAGCCACAGCAGCAGCAGCAGCAGCAGCAGTGTGCCACAAACAGCGACAGACAGGCGGCCGTGTCAGCCGGGCAGCTCTGGCAGCCGCAAGCCAGAGCCGCAGCGCAGACCGCAAGCAGCAGCACAGTGCTGTGACACAAACAAGCCGACAGACAGAGCTGTGTCACCGCGCCAGCCTCTGCAGCCGCGAGCAGCCAGCCGCAAGCAGCCAGCCAGCTCAGCACAGCAGTGTGTGCCACAACACAGCGGACAGACGGACTGTGTACAGCCGTCAGCCTCTGCGGCACGCAGCCAAGCACCGGCAGACAGCAGCCACAGCAGCAGCAGTGCGTTCAGTCTGCCCCACAGCGACAGACAGCAGAGGCTGCTGACAGGCAGGTCGCCTTCGCAGCCGCAGCAGCAGCAGTGTGCCACAAACAGCGACAGACAGGAGGCTGTGTCAGCCGGCCAGCTCTGCAGCCGCAGCCGCAGCCGCAGCAGCCGCAGCAGCCGCAGCAGCCGCAGCAGCAGCAGTGTGCCACAAACAGCGACAGACAGAGCGGCAGACTGACAGACAGGCGGACAGACCGGAGCTGGAGGCGGACCTGCCCCAGCTCTCCCACCCCACTCACCGCACCGTCGGCTGACCGAGCTGGGACAATGGAGCCGTCACGGTCACACAGCCACCCTCACGCAGACACCCTCACACACACTCACACACACTCAGTGGAGGACGGGAACGAGCCATTCAGCGGAGACAGCCGACTGATGAGGACGGATTCAGATGAATCGGGTGCGTTTCAAACCGGATAACTTTGTTATGGTGCTCTCGCCAGAACAACTGATGCGGCACGTTGGCGCGGTAGGTGGTCGGCTAACTAGTGACTAGTTATTGACTAGTTAACTAGAAGATGTTGAGTGGATAACTAGTGACAAGTTATTGAGTTCTTCAGAGCATGAATACGGCGCGTACAGAGCGTTTTTTTGTGTGTCGTTAGCAAAATCAGTCGGTAAGGCGGCGATTGCAGAAACATTAAGTTTGCCTTCCATGTTAAAGTAGCAACACAGCGCGAATAGGGTTAACACAGAGAAGTAAAAAACATTAATAAAAGTAAGACCATTAAGTTAAAAAGTATGTTGATTCATCAGTTATCTAGATAGATCACAAGTCATACTAGCACAGACCACAAACATCATTCGACACTATTGTCACAACGCGTGTACAATGTACACATTAATATCAGCTGAGGTCAAAACACAGAAGCGTGAAGGGGCAGGCTCTGGGAAAAGAAATCCCCGGCGACCAGCGCTGAGAACTGAGCAGAAAGCGGTGCCGGGGAGAGAGAGAGAGAGAGAGAGAGAGAGAGAGAGAGAGAGAGGAGAGAGTGAGAGAGAGAGAGGGAAAGAGAGAGACGAGAGAGGGGAGACGAGAGAGAGAGAGAGAGAGGACTGGAGGAGAAGACGAGAGAAGAGGGAAGAGGAGAAGAAAGAGGGAGAGAGAGAGAGAAGAGAGAGAGGAGAGAGAAGAAGAGGAGAGAGGAGAGGGAGGAGAGAGAGAGGAGAGAGAGCAGAGAGAGAGAGGAGAGAGAGGAGGAGAGGAGAGAGAGAGAGAGAGGAACGAGAAGAGAGAGGAGAGAGAGAAGACGAGAGAGAGAGAGAGAGAGAGAAGAAGGGAGAGAGACGAGAGGAGAGACAGAGAGAGAGAGAGGAGAGGAGGAGGAAGAGAGAGAGAGAGAGAGAGAGAGAGAGAGAGAGAAGAAGAGAGAGAGAGAGGAAGAGACGAGAGAGAGGAGAGAGAGAAGAGAAGAGAGAGAGGAGATGGAGAGAGGGGAGAGAGAGATGAGAGAGAGAGAGAGAGAAGAGTGAAGAGAGAAGAGAGAGAGAGGAGAGAGAGATAGATGAGAAGAGAGACGAGAGACGAGAGAGGAGAGAGAGAGAGGGGAGAGAGAGACGAGGAGAAGAGAGAGACGAGAGAGAGAGAAGAGAGAGGAGAGAGAGAGAGAGAGGAGAGGAGAGAGAAAGAGAGAGAGAGAGGAGAGAGAGGGAACGAGAGAGAGAGACGAGAAGAGGAGAGAGAGGAGCAGAGAGAGAGAAGAGGAGAAGAGGAGAGAGAGATAAGAGAGAGAAGAGAGAGAGAGAGAGAGAGAGAGAGAGAGAGAGAGAGAGAGAGAGGAGAGAGAGAGAGGAAGAGAGAGAGAGAGAGAAGGAGAAGGAGAGAGAGGAGAGAGAACGTGATGATCTGCGTCTTCTCAGGATTTGCCCGCCTGACAAGCGGGAACATTGTGCAGCGTCCCGCCGTCCGGGGTGGCATGGGAGCAGAGCAGCGATGCAGAACAGACAGACAGACAAACAGTGCCACCAGACACGCCACAGAGCCCGCCCGGGCCGGGTCAGCGACCGTCACCGCGGCTCCACCACCAGGACCGCGTAATGGCCATTGTTTCTAAACATGCGCCATTGCCGACCACCGAGAGCGGTGACTACTGCGCGGCTAACGACGACGCTAAATTGAAACTACGCTAACGTATTCCGCCGAGCAGCTAGCGCACCCCTGCTACGGAGCACCGCCTTCAGAAGCCCGGCCCGGTACCTGCGCGCGCCATCTATCGGCTCGAGCACCAACTCAGTCACGGCGTGGTGCCACTCCGGCTCCTGGCGGACCACCTCCGAACAGCAAGTTCCCCGAGCGCCCAGCAGAGAGCAGAACAGTTCATCGACAGTCGGCCGGTAGAGGGGGTTACTGCTGAACTGTGGCGAGCCGGTCAGACTGCGGAACGGCCGCCGCAGGAAGAGCTGCACCTCCAGCGCCGACAGGTGGCGCTGCAGCGGCGCCGGCAGGGCGGACAGGTGGCGCTGCAGGGCGGCGGACGGCCTTACCTGGCGGCGGCCGTTTGGCGGTAGGCTGGACCAGCGGCTGCGCGCGGCGCCGTTAATGTAGTAGTCCCTCCGATACCTGCCGGAATACACAGCCGTCAGATGGCGGTGGCTGCGGGGACACGACGTTCACGTAGCTAAGTGACAGGCTAAACACTGATGAAACTATCTCGGAGAGACAAAACTGGACATGGTAGACAGCGATTTGTGTGAATCAGCCAAGTGATATCTCTTTGAGAAACGAATGTTTTGCATGATCATGCTCAAAGCGAAGGCAATCACAATAATATCTCCTCTTCTATAATTACAGCGTGGTACGAGTTGACATACTTTTTTATTATTATTAAGGTCATCCACTGTGCCTGTGGCTATTAGGACCTCTTGTCATGAGTTAAAAACACAGGAGACATGGCAGAACAAGCAATACAATGAAATCGCACAAGTAAAAACACAAATAAAAATAAGAAACATTTGACACGCACCAAGCACATACACACACACTCCATTCAATCAGTCAGAATAAAAACCGCCTGCAATGGCGGTTAAAAGTCGCGGCGATCGGTCAGTCCGGTGCCCGCGGGGCGGCAACTGAGATGTCGCCGCACCTTGCGAGACAAAACAAGTGGTACGGCAGTCCCACAAGGTCGCGTGGCAGGGCGTTGTACAGCGCGGTCCCCGGCAGGCAAAACCGCGTCCCATCTCCCGTGCGAGGACCGTCGGGAACAAACAAATTGGTCTCTGTCCCGCGTTGCCCGCTGGCAAGCGCGGCCTCTGCCACGGTTGGACAAACTCGCGCCAGCTTGTTCTAGGCCTCGCCGTGGCATCGCACGCCTTGTCGTGAGGCACAGTGTGTGATATGTGCCAGCCCTCCGCGCTGGAGCCCCCCAGTCTCTCCAGCAGATCCGACACATGGTCGTAATTTCTTTCGGCCAAAATAGCTCTAGCAGCATTAATTAATGATTTTTGAAAGCCGACAGAAAGTTTCCCTTCTATCCTTACTGAAACACCGAGATGCAGTTCGGATCTGAGAGAAAACCAGGGCGTTGATCAGCGCGGGAGAGCACGGCCGTTGGCAGGTGCCCTTAGATGCGAATAGAACCAAGTCAAAACTGCCAAAAGCAGCGCTGTGTTAGTAGAGATATGGCGGTCCCAAGCATAACGAGCGGTCAAGGTAGACTAGGTTTTTTGCTTCTGAAATGGGGATTAAATCTTGATCGCGAATTTTACTTTGATGTCATGCACAGTGCGCAGATTTGAGGGCTGCCCAGTAGCATCAGTTTGGGTCTGGCGGCATTTACTTTCAGTCCATTGCTTGAAAACCAGTTTATCGAGGGAGGCCTAAATGTCTCCTCCATGCGAGAGACGACTTTGTGAATCTCAATTTTGCCGCTGACCAAAATTTGGGTGTCGTCAGCAATATTGGGACAAACACTGCGTCCTCGGCAAAACAGACTGAGATCGTTTGGCGAAGAACGCCAGTAGAGGAGAGGGCCTGAAAGATGACTTGAACACACCAATGCTGTTGGGCAGCGGAGGAAGTTTTTAACACCACCGCAGACCGCAGTGAGGCTGACGCTCTGGGTGTGGTTACGCAGGTATGCAGAGAACCAAGGACGTGTCAATTCCGTGAAGTGATAATTTTGAAAAGGAGTTTTGAAATGATCTATCACATCGAAACATTTGCTCAAATCCAGCAGCAGAAGAAGGGAACTCTCCATGGTCAAAGCAGATGGATTTGGTCGGAAATGAGGTCAGCGCGAGAGGATGAAACCGTGCTGAGTGGAAGAAGGAGGTGGTTATCTGATAAGGTATTTGTAAAGCTGCATGGAGTCTGCGCGCTCTACGATTTTGGCTATGACTGGACAAGGTTATAGGACGGAAGGTCGGATGGGTACAGAAAGGTCACCGGATTTGGTGAATAGGATAAACTAGGGAATGTTTCCAGGATGCGAAGTCGGACTGGGTTATTGCTGGATTGACCAAATGCTGGGCACCCCAACCAACCGAGTCAAAGCAGTACGAAACCATCTGTATGCTGATGCCGGTCGTCACAAGCAGGCCGGCGAGCCACTCTCCCAACACAACCGGCCCGCAGCTCCGCCAGTGACAACGGCATCAGCACAAGAGACATGCAACGACACGCGGCAGACGAACAGGCTATGTCCGGCGTGGACCTAGCGTTTCACCTCCTCAGCCACCACGCAGGACCCACGCCGACGTAACAATAACGATTTAAGGTCGTCACAAGGTGTCCACGTCGGCACTTACGGGTCGGCTCGTTTGCGCCGAGCAGGTCTTATTAGTCGCCCATGACTCGTCTACCCTCACTGATGCGCCCGCTCCACATCCTGGCGAGTATCAATGCCAATCGCAGAACGTAACGACTCCGGTTTGCATCACGATACTGGGAGATGTGGACCAACGCCGCTAGGCCCAGGGACGGAGGGGGGGATTTATGCTTAGTATGTGAAGGAGGGCGCTCGGTTCCTTTTTATAGTTCTGAGCTATGGTATAGGTACTATGATGTTACTCACCTCTCCAGAGTGAATTGAGATCATAACACAGTCCGATCTTGTTGGACGGGTCATATATCTGCCACCGGTCATGGTCAGAGAGTCCTCACCGGGGAAACAACAATGTTTACATACGCCAGCTATCGCAGAATAAACGTGAACATATAGCATATCTCACCAAACTGACACACAAAGGGCAACGTATCATATTCATACCTGGCCTTCTGTTCGTTTGTTTTCTTTTTTTTAATCAACATAGGACCCTTTCAGGTGCAGATTTGCAAACAAACAAGATATTCGCCAAATTAAGTCACACTAAATACCCCCCCCCCTCCCCCCGATGCGCTTAGGCTTTCGAGCTAGCAGAGTATAGAAGTACCTCGACATCGACTCGGTTCTACAAAGTGTGAACCAGGTCACAGGACGCGCGACCCACCCCATCCCCGGCTGCCCGAGCGCCGTCCCCCGGCCAGCACCTGTAGTGGGCGGCCGAGTAGTAGCCGGTGTGGTCCAGAGGCCGACTGTGGCGCCGCTGCCGCACCCTCTCCCGCGTGTACGGGTTGTTGGGCATCGCCACGGCGTTCTCCCACTTCCGGTGCTCCCGCTCGGCTATCGTGCCTGTGTACAGATCAGAGTATACAGAGATGTCGGGCTTCAGACTACCACAAGTACAGTCACAGACGTACATGGACAGCAGAGACAACAAAGTGTACTATCCAGCTTGGTTCTGCTGAAGTTCTAGCACTAAAAATGGCCACGGCTCATGTACCAATATTGTAGATACTGGCGTATCTATTGAGTATGCTGACCTGGCGGCGGCTGCGGCAGACAGATCTCGTCCCCGTCTCCATCGTCTCCGTCGCCGTCAGACTCGGAGTCCCTGCCACCGTCGGCTGGCGAGCGGACCCGGACCGGCCGCGCCCGCAGGATCACAGAGTTACACGCCTCCGTCAGGCTGGTCTCCTTCAGAGCCTCGTCACGCGAGGTGACGTAGCTGGGCGGTGACGTCACCGGACTGGGAGAGGCGGCCGGAGCGGTCCGGACGGGCCGCTGCCGCACCTGCCCGAGGGAGAGGGTGGCAGTGGAGCTCACCGATGGCAAAATCGGAGAAAATACTATTTTAATTGCATTTGCAGAGTTTAGAACTTAAATCAAAAATATTTTTACAATACAAAGTCGGTGGCACTGTAGCTCTAGACAGCCCTCAAAGTAAGATTATAACACGACCAAATGTTTGATTAGCACGTCGAACACAACTGGTCGATACGCCTGGACTGGGTCGTACCGGCTGGTGGATGGGCGGCGGACTGATCACCAGTGGCGGGATGATGACCTCCGGCGGCGGCTGGACCTCCACCCTGAACTGACGGCTGACGGAGCCGGCACTGTTGGCCGCCCGGACACTGTACTGTCCGCCGTCCGACGACTGCACAGGCTGTACAGCCAGCACCCACTCCCCGCCACTGTGATGCTCTGAAGGGGGACAGACAGACAGACGTCAGGGCCAGCCACATCAGCACCCACTCCCGCCACTGTGATGCTCTGAAGGGGACGACAGACAGACGGTCAGGGCCAGCAGCCCACTCGCCCGCCACTGTGATGCTCTGAAGGGGGACAAGACGACAGACGTCAGGCCAAGCACAGCACCCAACTCCCCGCCACTGTGATGCTCTGAGGGGGACAGACAGACAGCGTCAGGGCCAGCACAGCAACCACTTCCCCGCCACTGTGATGCTCGAAGGGGGACAGACAGACAGCGTCAAGGGCCAGCACAGCACCCACTCCCCGCCACTGTGGATGCTCTGAAGGGGGACAGACATACAGACGTCAGAGGCCAGCACAGCCACACTCCCCGCCACTGTGATCTATGAAGGGGGACAGACAGACGTCAGGGCCAGCACAGCACCCACCCCCGCCACTGGTGATGCTCTGAAGGGGGACAGACAGCAGACGTCAGGGCCAGCACAGCACCCACTCCCCGCCACTTGTGATGCCTCTGAAGGGGGATAAAACAGACGACAGACGTCAGGGCCAGCCAGCACCCACTCCCCGCCACTGTGATGCTCTGAAGGGGACAGACAGACAGACGTCAGGGCCAGCACAGCACCCACTCCCCGCCACTGTGATGCTCTGAAGGAGGACAGACAGACAGACGTCAGGGCCAGCACAGCACCCACTCCCCGCCACTGTGATGCTCTGAAGGGGGACAGACAGAAGCACTAATACATGGGTACCCATCGCTTGACACAGTTAACACACACACTTCCACACAGTACACAACGTTAAAACATCCAACATGCAGCGGGCTGCTGTTGGAGTGCTTCAGATAGCTAAGAATAGCTAGGAACAAGACGTGCACAGTGGAGACCGTGCACAACTGCACAGGCATACATTCTACTGCAGAAACGATGTAACGCATTTTCAAATGCATGCGTGTACAATTTATGGTCGACAGTCGACACTTTGAGAGCAACAAACCCGACGATCATCGTGTTGCCGGTCCTGTCCAGTTTTCCGGTCTCTATGAGTACGTTACGGCAGACAGCAGAGTCTACAGGAGGTGCTGGATGGGCGTTGTATAGTATACAAAATGTATATGTATACGCAATCAGCAAGGTATACGTATTACACACGTAAGGACCGTGTTGGAGACCTACCTATCCGGACGGTGTTCGGAGCGTCTGGAGCGGCCTGTCGCCGCGCAGGAAGGTGACCCGCGGCTCTGGATGTCCAGGTGACCCGCACCACCAGCCGGAGGGCAGCACCGGTCACCGGCCGCAGCTGGGCGTCAGGAGCTACTGAGAAGCGCGGCTGCTGGGCCGCCCGAGCCGACCCCAGCACCTGAGACGGACAGTCAGGAGACAGGTCAGCCGTCAGAGATAGGTCAGAGGTCAGGGGTCATACTGACAGCCACGAGGTCGAGTCGCATAGCACAAGTCATAAGGCAACGGACAGAGGTGGAATTCTTAACGTCTCAGATAAAGCCATACGTCACATAACTATCACGCAGCGTCTGAGGCCACCAGTCAGGTCTCACCCTGAGTGTGAAGTGGTGCCAGGTCTCACCCTGAGTGTGAAGTGGTGCCAGGTCTCACCCTGAGTGTGAAGTGTTGCTAGGTCCACCCCTGAGTGTGAAGTAGTGCCCAGGCTCACCCTGAGTGCGTGTTGAAGTGGTGCCAGGTTTCACCCTGGTGTGAAAGTTGGTGCCAGTCTTTCACCCTGAAGTGTGAAGTGGTTGCCAGGTCTCACCCCTGAGTGTGAAAGTGGTGCCAGGTCTCCACCCTGAGTGTGAAGTGGTGCCAGGGTTCTCACCCTGAATGTGAAGTGGTGCCAGGTCTCACCGCTAGTTGTGAAGTGGTGCCAGGTCTCACCCTGGGAGTGTGAAGTCGGTCCAGGTCTCACCGCTGAGTGTGAAGTGGCTGCCAGGTCTCACCTGAGTGTGAAAGTGGTCCAGGCTCACCCCTGAGTGTTGAAGTCGGTGCCACGGTCTCACCCTGAGTGTGAAGTGGTGCCAGGTCTCACCCTGAGTGTGAAGTGCTTGCCAGGTTCTCACCCTGAGTGTGAAGTGGTGACCAGGTCTCACCCTGAGTGCGAAGTGGTGCCAGTCTCACCCTGAGTGTGAAGTTTTGGTGTCAGTCTCACCCTGAGATGTGAAGTGGTGCCAGGTCCTCACCTGAGTGTGGAAGTCGGGATGCCAGGTCTCACCCTGGTGTGAAGTGGGTGCCAGGTGCTCCAACCCTGAGTGTGAAGTGTGCCAGTCTCACCTGAGTGTGAAAGTGGTGCCAGGTCTCACCCTTGAGGGTTGAAGTGGGTGCCAGGGCTCACCCTGAGTGTGAAGTGTGCCAGGTACTCACCCTGAGTGTGAGAGTCAGGGTCCATCCGCGACACACACACCCTGAATGAGTGTTAAAAGTGGTGCCAGGTCTCACCCTGAGTGTGAAGTGGTGCCAGGTCTCACCCTGACGTAGTGTGAGAGTGGCTGCCAGTCTCACCCTGAGTGGTGAAGTGGTGCCACGGTCTCACCCTGAGTGTGAAGTGTGCCCAAAGGTCTCACCCTGAGTGTGAAGAGAGGATGCACAAGGTCAACACCCTGAAAGAGAAAAAGTAGGAAATAGCACAAAGGAAAACCCTGAGTTGAAGTATAAAGAAGAAAAGGAGTACTCAACCCTGAGTAGTGTAAAAGTGCCAGTCTTCACCCGAGGTTGAGTGGGTGGCCAGGTCTCACCCTGAGTGTGAAGTGGTGCCAGGTCTCACCCCTGAGTTAAAGTGTGGCCAGGTCTCACCCTGACGTGTGAAAAAGGTGCCAGGTCTCACCCTGGAGTGTGAAGTGTGCCAGTCTCACCCTGAGTGTGAAGCTATAGAAAGGTCTCACTCTGAGTGTGAAGTGGTGTCAGGTCTCACCCTGAGTCTGTAAGTGGTGCAAGGTCTCACCCTGAGTGTGAAGTGGGGGCCAGGTCTCACCCTGAGTGTGAAAAGGTTTGGCCAGGTCTCACCCTGAGTGTGAAGTGGTGCCAGGTCTCAGCCCTGAGTGTGAAGTGTGGCCAGGTCTTCACCTGAGTGTAAGTCGGTACCAGGTCTCACCGCTAGTGTGAAGTGATCCCAGTCTCACCCTGAGTGTAAAGTAAGAAGGGTTTCAAACCCTGAGTGTGAATGTGTCAGGTCTCACCCTGAGCTGTTGAGTGGTGCAAAGGTCTCACCCTGAGTGTTGAATTGAAGTGTTGTTCAGGTCTCGACCCTGAGTGTGAAGTCGGTGCCAGGGTCTCACCCTTAAAGTTGAAGTGGTGCCCAGTCTCACCCTGAGTGTGTGAAGTGGTGCCAGTCTCACCCTGAGTGTGAAGTGGTCTGCCAGGTCTTCACCCTGAGTGTGAAGTGGCCAGTCTGCACCTGAGTGTGAAGTGGTGCCAGGTCTCACCCTGAGTGTGAAGTGGTGCCAGGTCTCACCCTGAGTGTGAAAAGGTGCCAGGTCTCACCCTGAGTGTGAAGTGGTGCCAGGTCTCCCCCTGAGTGTGAAGTGGTGCCAGGTCTCCCCCTGAGTGTGAAGTGGTGTCAGGTCTCACCCTGAGTGTGAAGTGGTGCCAGGTCTCACCCTGAGTGTGAAGTGGTGCCAGGTCTCACCCTGGAGTCTCCCGTCACCACCAGACAGGAGAAGCGGCCGGCGTCTCGCCTGGTGACGCCGTACACCATCAGGTGGTGCTGGTCTCTGACGCGGTACATCTCGTGCCGCTCCCCCGGCTCCAGCACCACGCCCTCCCGCAGCCAGTGCGTCTCTGCAGAGACGGGACACAGCACGTGGCCGTCAGCAACTCCGGCAGATCGACACTGGGTGCTGCGCAGGCTCGCAAGCACGATCGCTCGACTTGGAAGATAGTTGAAAAAAATATTGACCGCCCATGTTTTGGTGGCAAAAATGATAATGAAGTAGTGTAGATACATGATATATTTCATTCATGATAATTAACAATTGCAATAGAAATAATTTAGTAAAGACAACTAATTAAATACAGTTCTGACATTACTTTACATAATTATATGCATGTATTATTGCCAGCGTTTTGTATGGAAGTCTACCTTTTATATCGAAATCCAAACAGGATTGAAGTATCTAGTATGCAATGTTCCCATCAACCTGGCCAGACCAGCCAGTCTAGGACAGGTCTCAGGTAAGGCGAGGTGACCCTCCCCCTGACTGACCTGAGTTCTCTGTGACAGGTATCCGGCAGCGGAACTGGGCTATCGTTCCCGCCTGGACCATCAGCTCAGCGGCGACTCCTGCTGGCACGGCGACTCTGCAGGCCTCCTGCCGAGTCCTGCCGGCCCGCTGTGTCGGCCGCTCCTCCCCGGCTCCACTGCCGTCCGGTACACCGCCGAGCGGCCCGGCCTCCTCCCGTGTCCGCGTCACCTCAGCCGGCGGACTGAGCACTACATACCGTGCCGCAGGCCTCACTGACCTCTCAACAGTGGAGGAGGAGGGGGCAGTCCTCTCAGCAGTGGAGGGGGCAGTCCTCTCCGCGTCAGAGGACAGCGGCACCGTCCTCTCTGCGGCGGAGAGCGTCCTCTCCGCGGCGGAGGACGCCGTGCCGTCACCAGTCTGCGGTCCGGAGTCAGTCGCGGCGGACAGACGGCGGCCGGGCGGCGGCGGTGGGGAGCCGGCCGCCAGCCGCTCAGACACGGCGCTGAACGCCTGCTCCACATCCGACGGCACTGAGGACCAGCTGATGGCGCGCGACAGAGACGCCTCCGGACTGCTGGTGCCCGTCGACTGCAGTCTGGCGGCCGGCTGGACTCTCCTGGTGACGCTGGTGAGCGCAGCAGGGTCGGCAGACGGCCTCCGCTCCTCCCGGGGTCGGTCAGTGCTCTCAGGGGGGTCCGCCAAGGCACGTCTGGTGAGGAGAACGGGGGTGAATGTCACAGGGTTTATATAAATATGTCACGTTTTCTATGAGTGGGCTGATATGAAATATTTGATGTGACACTGAGTCAGTTACTTCATTCTAAATTTATCAAACATTAAATGAATGAATGAGCACTGGTGCATTGAAACCCACCACTTTAGTTAAAACTTTCCCAGTGCAGCGTCCGATACCTACGTGATCGTGCAGGAGGGGAGGGGTACGACCCCTAGTATTTCGCCGCTAATTGAGCTAGAGCTTCGATTCAAAGACGAGAGTTTTGTTTGTGACGAGAGAAAGTCGTCGATACCCTATTTTAAGGTCCGGGATTATTATAATTAGATAACCTCTGTGGTTGTGTAAATGACCCGGATGTCATCCAAATCGTAGATGCGCAGAAATTTAATTTAATCTAACTAGAATCGTAAAGGAGCATATACTCATGCAAAATAAGTGCCAAATTTGAAATCAGCGTCACACAATTTCCTAGAAACTGCCAGAGGCCGAAAAAGTCATCTCAGGTCACAATCTCAGTACGAACGATAAATGTCACCTGTGCACTGCATATGTTCCTGAGCAGCAATTGGAAACTGCAAAAGTTACAGGCACCGATATTACGGGACGCCAGTTGCGCCGGACATGCCATGAGAAACAGGTCATAGGTCACGGGTCATGGGGTCATAGGTCACGGGTCATGAATACAAAAATCAGAGCATGTGTTAATTTTCTAAAGAGTAGGGTACTGAGAGTTTCATCGCCATCCATTGATAAATACGCGAGTAGATCGTGAACAAGAAGAAAAAACGAGGGTGGGGTGGCATTTAACCCCTGCACTGACGAAAGCTAAGACATTGACAAAGAACAGAGCTGTTCAAAAAGTGAGGCGCAGAAAAGCAAAAGCACCCAGCTAAGTGCGCCTGGCTGACCTCTGTGAGTTGACTGACCTCTGTGAGTTGGTGAGCTGGACGGCGGTGAGGTAGCGGTCCCTGTCGGCGTCTCTGGCTGCCTTCAGTCGGTCTGAGATGTCCTGGTGAGCCAGCGGGGATACGTCGGTCGTCCAGTCATCCAGACTGGACTGGGAGCCGCGCTCCGACAGGTCAGACAGCTCGTCCACGTCACTGCAACATTTGTATACCGTCAGCTGGCAATATACCTGCCAGTATACAGGCAATATACAGGCAGTATACCGTCAGCTGGCAATATACCTGCCGAAAGGTAGTGACAATTAACACGAGGCGTATCCTTACGAACAGTGGGTTTATACGGGCGTATCCTCCCATACTTTGGAACATGCAGTGGAAATCATAGCGTGATTAAGTGATTTTTTAAGATTAAACATATTGTATTCATTTAACACCAATTTCAGCTTCATTGTATACCATTCGCGACAGCTCCTTCTATAACGACTAATCACAACTTTTCAACAGCCGTGCAGGAGTCACATCCCGGGACGGGGGGAGGGGGAGGCACCGTGAGCCGACAGTGGACGGCCGTTGCTACTAGGGGAGGAGGGGAGGAGGGGGGAGGAGGAGAGGGGGACGCACCGTGAGCCGGATCAGTGACGGCCGTCGGCTGACTTAGGGGAAAAGGGAGGGCAGGGAGGGAGTGAGAGGGGACGCCGTGAGCGACATGACGGCCGTCGGCTGACTAGGGGAGGAGGGGGGAGGAGGGAGGGAGGGGAGGGAGAGGGGGACGCACCGTGACGGCCGACATGTGACGGGCCGCTAGGGCTGGACTAGGGAGAGGAGGGGGAGGAGAGTGAGGAGCGGAGGGAGAGGGCAGGACGCACCGTGAGCCGACCAGTGACGGCTGTCGGAGCTGGGTACTAGGGGAGAAGGGGGAGGAGGGAGGGAGAGGGGGACGCACCGTGGTACCGACAGTGGACGGCCGTCCGGCTGACTAGGGGAAGGAGGGCGGAGGGAGGGAGGGACGAGGGGAGCACCGTGACGCACAGTGACGGCCGTCGGTCTGATCTAGGGGAGGAGGGAGGGATGGAAGGGAGGGAGAAGGGGGACCGCACCCGTGAGCCGCCAGGACGGCCGGTCGGCTGGACTAGGGGAGGAGGGGTGGAGGGAGGGAGGGAGGGAGAGGGGAGGCGCACCGTGAGCCGACAGTGGACGGCCGTCGGGCTGATCTAGGGGAGGAGGGGGGAGGGAGGAGGGAGGGATGAGGGGGACGCACCGTGCCGACAGTGACGGCTGGCGGTTGCATCTGGGGGAGGAGGCCAGGCGGGAGGGGGGAGGATGAGGAGGGACGCACCGTGAGCCGACAAGTTGACGGCCGTCGGACTGACTAGGGGAGGAGGGGGAGGGAGGGAGGGAGGGAAGGGGGACGCACGTGAGCCGGACAGTGACGGCCGTTGGCTGACTAGGGGAGGAGGGGTGGAGAGAGGAGGGAGCGGAGGGAGAGGGGGACGCACCGTGAGCCGACAGGACGGCTTCGGCTGACTGGGAGGAGGCAGGGGGAGGGAGCGAGGGAGGGAGAGGGGGACGCACCGTGAGCCGACAGCAGTGACGGCTGTCGGCTGACTAGGGAGGAGGGAGGGAGGGAAGGAGAGGGGACGCCACCGTGAGCGACATGAACGGCCGTCCGGCTCGACTAGGGGAGGAGGGTGAGGGAGGAGGGAGGGAGAGGGGACGCACCGTGAGGCCCGGACAGTGACGCCGTCGGCTGACTTAGGGGCAGGATGGGGAGGGAGGGGAGGGAGGGAGGGAGGGAGGAGGGAGAGGGGGGACGGCACCGTGTGCCGCCAGTGACGGCCTCGGCTGACTAGGGAGAGGGGAAGGAGGGAGGGAGGGGAGGAGAGGCGGGGACGCCCGTTGAGCCGACAGTGACGCCGTCGGCTGACTAGGCGGGAGGATGGGGAGGGAGGGGAGGGAGGTAGGAGGGAGGGAGAGGGGGGACGCACCGTGAGCCGACAGTTTGACGGCCGTCGGCCTGACTAGGGAGGAGGGGGAGGGAGGGAGGAGGGAGAAAGGGGGTAGGCACCGTGAGCCGACAGTGACGGCCGTCGGACCTGGACGTAGGGGGAGGGGGGAAGGGAGGGAGGGAGAGGGGATGCACCGTGAGCGGACAGTGACGGCCGTCGGCTGATAGGGAGGAGGGGGAGGGGAGGGAGGGAGGGAGAGGGGGCACTGTGACCGGACAGTGACGGCCTCGGTGCTGGATCTTCAGGACATATGGGAGGGGCGGGAGGGAGGGCTAAGCGGAGGGAGGCTGGACGTAGTGGTACGCACCGTGAGCGACAGTGACGGCCGTCGGCTGACTAAGAGAGAGAGACGAGGGGATGGCGAGGGAGGGAGAGGCGGGGAGCGGCACCGTGACCAGCCAGTGACGTGCCGTCGGGCTCGCTCTCAGCGAAGTGTGCTGAAGGGGGAGGGAGGGAGGGAGGAGAGCGAGGGACGCACCGTGAGCCGACAGTGACGAGCCGTCGGCTGACTAGGGGCGAGGAGGGAGGTGACGGGAGGGGGGAGGAGGGAGGGAGGGGAGAGGGGGGACGCACCGTGAGCCGACAGTTTGACGGCCGTCGGCTGACTAGGGGAGGAGGGGGAGGAGGTAGGGAGGGCGAGAGGGATGCACCGTCAGCCGACGTAGTGACGGGCACGTCGGCTGACTAGGGGAGGAGGGGGAGGGAGGGAGAGGGAGATGGGGATGCACCGTGAGCCGCACAGTGACGGCCGTCGGCTGACTAGGGGAGGAGGGGAGGGAGGGTAGGAGGGAGAGCGGGGGACGCACTGTGAGCCGACAGTGACGGCCGTCGGGCTGACTAGGGTGGAGGGGCGAGGGAGGGAGGGAGGAGAGGGGGACGCACTGTGAGCGACAGTGACGCCGTCGCGTGACTAGGGGAGGAGGGGGAGGGAGGGAGGGAGAGGGGGGACGCACCGTGAGCCGACAGTGACGGCCGTCGGCTGACTAGGGGCCGGCACCAGCATCGGTACAGCCGGCTCGCCGAGCAGACGGTTGGGCTGCGTCAGCCGCCGCCGCCGGAACAGCCAGTTCTCCTCCCAGGAGGTCCTACCCGGCTCCTCCTCCTCCGCGGGGTCCTCCTCCAGCTGAGAGCCTGCCGGGGGCGACGGAGGGGGATATCAGGCGATGGTGAGTGGTAACAGCAGGGTCCTCCTCCAGCTGAGAGTGCCGGTGGGGGGGCCGGGGAAACGGGGGAGGTGAAAAAGAATTATCAGGCGGGGTCCTCCTCCAGCTGAGAGCGTCCGGGGGGGCGGCGAAGGGGACGATATCAGGCGGGGTTTCTCCTCCAGCTGAGGAGCCTGCCGGGGGCGACGGAGGGGAGATATCAGGGCGGGGTTCCTCCCCACTGAGAGGCCTGCGAGGGCGACGGAAGGGAGATATCCAGGCGGGGTCCTCCTCCAGGAGAGCCTGCCGGGAGGGCGACGCGAGGCTGAGATATTTCAGCGGTGGTTCCTCCTCCAGCTGAAGAGCCTGCCGGTAGCGGACGGAGGGGAGATATCAGGCGGGTCCTCCTCCAGCTGGAGAGCCTGCCGAGGGCGGCGGAGGGGAGATAATCAGGCGGCGGTCCTCCTCCAAGGAGAGCCTGACCGGGGGCGACGGAGGGTAGATAGTCAGGCGGGGTCACTCCATCCAGCTGAGGAGCTGCCGAGGGGCGACGCGAAGGGAGATATCAGGGCGGGGTTCCTCCTCCAGCTGAGAGCCTGCCGGGGGGCGACGGAGGGGAGATATCAGGCGGGGTCCTCCTCCAGCTGAGAGCCTGCCGGGGGCGACGGAGGGGAGATATCAGGCGGGGTCCTCCTCCAGCTGAGAGCCTGCCGGGGGGCGACGGAGGGGGGTATCAGGCGATGGTGAGTGGTAACAGCAGGTCTAGCTTCTTCAGACAGACACAAATGCCATATACATTGTACGCTACCGGTATTTTTCATGACCATCAGTATTCCGAATTAATGTTTTACGCTTTTGCGGGATATGCCGCATATTTTCCACAAATTGATGTATCGTGGCAGAATATGATGCATGATGACAGATCAACAACCATGCACTCTCCGCTGCCGAAGCAGGACGAACACCAATTTCAGACTGCACGAATTATGCGTTGCTATAATATAATGTTGCATTGTATAGCCATTGCTGGTCCTGAGTTCAGGAGATCTGGGTGTGGACTCACCTTCCGGCAGGCTCTTGCCCAGCTCTGGAAACGGCACCGCCTGGCCGCCGGCGAAGTTGAGGTCAGAGTAGGAGATGGACAGACCCGGCAGGGAGACGTCATCTCCTGCAACGGAGACATCATCTCCTGCAACAGAGACGAGTGTCACTCACCGGTCACGAGATGGCATCAGCGGCAACGACGGTAACTTTCAAACCAATACTCACCAGGAATGGTTCTTTGACGCTCTGTCTTTGTTCTCGGCAACCAGCAGCGTCGCAACAGTATCTTCCCAAAGCTCTCATAGCACAACATAACATGGCTTCCCCTGAATTACTACCGGACCAGGAACCCGCACGGCGGCGCTGCTGCGCAATAACCACCGCACAGCATTAGGTACAACAGCAGAACATACACCAACTGACCACCAGTGTCACCGCAGCACCAGCGCTCAGAACACCAGGTCACCACCAGTTCAGCAGCACCACCGTCAGCTGGTGATCGTCACTGGTCACTACACAGGCCGACAGCCACCACCACAGGCACAGAACGCTGCCCTGCTCCAGCACCGCACCGCGTCTGAGTACCAGGCCTGGCGCCAACTGACTGTCCCGACAGCCCACCACCACAGGCACAGAACGCTGCCGTGCTCCAGCAACCCGCCGCGTGCGAGTCCCAAGGCCTGGGCGCCACTGATGTCCCGACAGCCACCAACGACGAAGAACGCCTGCCGCTGCTCCATGCACCCCGGCACCTGCGTGCGAGTTCCCAGGCCTGGCGCCAATGATGTCCCGACAAGCCACCACCGCACAGGCACAGAAACGCTGCCTGCTTCTCCAGCACCGGCAGCCGGTGCCGAAGTTCCCAGGCCTGGCGGCCAACTGATGTCCGCGCCCGGCCCGCTAACGCCGCTGTTTGCGCAGAGCTGGCCGAAAGAAACCGGGAGCTATAGGCTGGTATGACAGTCATTTAGGGGGGGGGGCTGGCGCTGGGATCACCTGAGCACCGGCACTGCCGACCCCAACTTGCAGGCATACAGACTGACAGACACATGATTATTGTATGTTTCAGACCTTTGGACAGACAACACAGACAGACTGAACACAGGACACAGAGACAGAGTGGAAGACCAATCAACAATGTGTAACGGCCGAGCTAATAACCGGTCACGATGCGGTAATGTGTCGACAAAATCTTGCCAATTAGCCAATAATCAGAAATAGACATTATTTATTGTACGTGAAGTTTTCCGCAGTTGCACTGTACCGAGTCCCTGTGACTACGTTAGGGGCACATGGCGCACAATGCACACATATACGTCACATAACATACGCAGCGAAATAGCGACTTCCGGTATGGTCACATGAGTCATCCTCAACACACGATCAGCCGGCGCAGCTCTGATCTATATCGAGCTGCGTATGTCATACTGTAATCATACAAAGCCACTAGCTGAGACGCTATTTATTTATAGTTGAACATTGTGGTGTCTAAAATATATATTACCACCGGTTACTACCGTTTCAACAAACAGACCCTGGGCCGCTGACAGGGGAGAGTGCCACTGTTTTCGGATGTATTCACACATACACGCAAAAAACCGAGCCTTCTGATCATGTGTTAGACTATGAAGTGAGCGTGTTAGCCATGGCTCGGCGCGGGCTGTCCTGACGCTACCGTGTGTTGGTGGTGGATGAACGGCCCTGACGTGTTGGTCAGTGACGGGACTCCCGGACATATAGGAGTCACAACTGCCGGTTCAGCCATGACGTGTTGGTCAGCTGGAACGGGGGCCAGCACGGAGTTCCCAACTGCCGGCCAGCCGTGACGTGGTTTGGGTCAGTGACGGAAGCCCCGGAGTCACAACTGTCCCGGCCAGCCCGACGTGTTGGGTCAAGTGACGGGGGCCCGGAGTCACACACTGCGCGGCCAGCGCATGACGTGGTTGGGTCAGTGACGCGGGACGCCTCCGGAGTCACAACTTGCCGGCCGCAGCGCATTGAGTGTTGGGGTGCAGTTTTTCTGCAGTTTGACGGGGGCCCGGAGTCACAACTGCCCGGCACAGCCATGCCGTTGTTGGTCCGTGATGGCGCTCGTCTCCGGAGTCACAACTGCCGGCCAGCCATGACGTGTTGTCTAGTGACGGGAACGTCCGGAGTCACAACTGCCGGCCAGCCATGACGTGTTGGGTCAGTGACGGGGACCCCGGAAGTCAACAACTGCCGGCCAGCCATTGAGACGTGGTTGGGTCAATGTGAGGGAAGCCGCCAGGAGTCACAACTGTTGGGTGGTTGGGTGTTGGTAGTGACGGGGCCCCGGAGTCACAGATGGCCGGCTCAGCCCTAGACGTGTTGGGATCAGTGGACGGGGCGCCCGGAGTAATACTGGGCCGGCCAGCCATGGGACGTGTTGGGTCAAGTGACGGAAGGACGGGAGTCACAACTGCCGGCCAGCCATGACGTGTTGGGTCAGTGACGGGGCCCCGGAGTCACAACTGCCGGCCAGCCGCCTGCTGCGACATCACCGCACACTAGTACTACTTTAGTGATTAACCGAATTCCATAGCAATATAAGTTCAATTGCATAGCAAACAAATCATCACATGCACACTACACATGGCCCAGTCATTGTGTTACGGAGTACGACTGGGGTGACCAGCCGTGAGACCAGAGCATGGTGGCAACTGCTACATAGT
This sequence comes from Semibalanus balanoides, assembly GCA_014673585.1. Taxonomy (NCBI): domain Eukaryota; kingdom Metazoa; phylum Arthropoda; class Thecostraca; order Balanomorpha; family Balanidae; genus Semibalanus; species Semibalanus balanoides. The sequence continues at coordinate 56,000 of VOPJ01008227.1, forward strand.
GTTGTCACCTCATTCAGCTGCCCAGATACTGACCAGAGGCGGCCTCGCTGCTCCTGGTGGAGCGCAGTGTGGACGTGTGGGAGGCGAGGGAATCCCTCCTGCTGCTGCTGCCCAGAACTGACCAGAGGCGGGCCTCGCTGCTCCTGCTGGAGCGCAGTGTGGACGTGTGGGAGGCGAGGGAACCCCTCCTGCTGCTGCTGCCCAGATACTGACCAGAGGCGGCCTCGCTGCTCCTGCTGGAGCGCAGTGTGGACGTGTGGGAGGCGAGGGAACCCCTCCTGCTGCTGCTGCCCAGATACTGACCAGAGGGCGGCTTCGCTGCTCCTGCTGGAGCGCCAGTGTGGACGTGTGGGAGGCAAGGGAAACACCCTCCTGCTGCTAGCTGCCGATACTTGACCAGAGGCGGCCTCGCTGCTCCTGGTGGCGCGCAGTGTGGGACGTGTGGGAGGCGAGGGAACCCCTCCTGCTGCTGCTGCCCAGATACTGACCAGAGGCGGCCTCGCTGCTCCTGCTGGAGCGTAGTGTGGACGTGTGGGAGGCGAGGGAGCCCCTCCTGCTGCCGTCCTCCTCTGTATCCGTGTCAGCCACCGTCTCATCACCGCCTGTACTCTCCTCACCGTCATCGTACGTCACAATCTCCTCGATCTCCTCCTCAATCTGCAGAGATAGGAGGTAGCAGTGATATTTCAGACTGATGGCCAGCGTAAAGCTTCATACGTCTGATATTCATCATACGTCTGCTGTTTATGATATTCACTGACAAAACTGACAATACGTCTGACAATACATTCACTGACAATGCGTCTGATATTAACTGACAAAACAAATCTGCTGACGATTTTCCAAGAGAGCACAATAATGCTAATGATAAGCAGCAATGAAAAGACTGAAGTTAGTGCCGTCTACGGATGTTGTATGGCAAAACATCACAACAATATTCGGTGCCTAGGAGGACAGTTTTGACCAGTTTTGACCTGTGAAAATGTCAGTGTGTCAGTGTGCCTCATCTCTTCCCAGCGGGTCGTGTTTGACCGTGATCTCCAGCACCCCTCCCGGAACGTACCGTGATCTCCAGCACCCCTCCCGGGACGTACCGTGATCTCCAGCACCCCTCCCGGACGATATAAGCTCGGGTGATCTGCCAGCACCCCTGCCCGCGCGAGTGAGCCCGTGGATCGGTCCAGCACCTCCTCCCGGCGACGTACCGTGATTCCAGCATCCTCTCTTCAACCTACCGGAGCGTACCGTGATCTCCTAGCACCCGCTCCCGGGACGTACCGTTGTGATACTCCAGCACCCCTCCCGGGACTACCGTGATCTCCAGCACCCCTCACGGACGTACTCGTATCTCCAGCACCGCCTCCCGGGACGTACCCGTGATCTCCAGCACCCCTCCCGGGACGTACCGTGATCTCCATGACGCCCTCCCGGGACGTACCGTGATTCAAGCACCCCTCCCGGGACGGTACCGTGATCTCCAGCAACCTCCCGGGACGTACCGTGATCCTCCAGCACTCCCTCCCGGGACCGTTACCGTGATCCCAGCACCCCCTCCCGGGACGTAACCATGATCTCCAGCACCCCTCCCGGGACGTACTGGTGATCTCCAGCACCCTCCCGGGAACGTACCGTGATCTCCAGCACCCCTCCGACGTACCGTGATCTCCAGCACCCCTCCCGGGGACGCTACCGGTGAATCTCGTAGACAGCACCCCTCGCGCGGGATGTATCTCGTCACCGGACTGTTGAATCCCCCTCCCCCGAGCACCCCTCCGGGACGTACCGTGATCTCCAGCACCCCTCCCGGGCCGTACCGTGATCTCCAGCACCCCTCCCGGGACGTACCATGATCTCCAGCACCCCTCCCGGGACGTACCGTGATCTCCAGCACCCCTCCCGGGACGTAGCGTGATCTCCAGCACCCCTCCCGGGACGTACCGTGATCTCCAGCACCCCTCCTGGGCCGTCTCCGAGCGTCTCCTCCTCCTCTCCAGCACCCCTCCCGGGACGTACCGTGATCTCCAGCAGCCCTCCTGGGCCGTCTCCGAGCGTCTCCTCCTCCTCTCCATCTGTTCCCTCTGACTGGCCGCTGACGAGTCTGCCGTCTGTTGGGCCGGCCGACTGCAGCGGAGTGACGTCACGGGCACACTGCAGCGGTGTGACGTCATCAGACTGGACGGCCGCGTCACAGAACGCTGCCGGACAGACAGAGACGGAGGGATGGCGTGACGTCACGTGTCGGGACGGAGGTCATGTGCTGATGACACTGATACTCAGATGTCACAGAAAATATAATTCCTACAGTCGATCGATGTTCAGCGTCTACATAGAGATAACAAACTAGGTTCACACTTGCATGTACATGTGTATTGTTTAGTTGTGAAAGTTAACAACAGTCAGTGTGACAGTGTCAGGAAGGGGAATTAAGATAGCATCATGAAGTATAATTATGACGAGTTAAAGGAAATAGTTCACCTTAAACAATCAACATGGGGTTTGAACTGAGATAGCAGTTGTGTAGCCCGTGTTGAAAAAACCCTAACTGCAAGTTTTCTGGACTGAAATGACTCTCCAGTCGAATATATTTAATTTTTTGTCGAAGTATTGTGGGCCTCACACGCCTGGGCAGAGGCTACTGTGGGCCTTACACGCCTGGGCAGAGGCTGTAGTGTACAGTAATCTTACGCGACTATACATTCGAACTGAATTGGCTGAGCCGCGTTTTGACGTTGCGGAGAGTAACGCCATAATATAGTTTTTATGAAATTAAAATTTAGTCCTTCTGTCCTGAAATCCGGCGCGAATACATATGGCGATTTTTGACATTATGAAAAGATTTGTAATTTTGAAAATATATATCAAATTGTGTTTGAAAAAAAAAATCAAAAGGTGGAACTATTTCCTTTAAAATGAAATGAGTGTTTTGAGTTATATAAAAATTCAAGTGTATTACTTTAGACAGACTGTTGTATATAATACAATCGAATATTGGCTATACTATGTTAGATAGTTTTAGTTATGTAGTCGACATTAGCTATCTGGAGCCTATGTCTAATTGTCTGTTTATCCATCAGAGCGTGCTGCCACTCGGCTGTGTCTGTCCTGGCCGTCTGTCAGACTGTGTCTGTCCTGCCGTCTGTCAGATGATGTCTGTCCTGCCGTCTGTCAGACTGTGTCTTCCTGCCGTCCCTGTCAGACTGTGTTCTGTCCTGCGTCTGTAGACTGTGTCTGTCCTGTCCGTTGTCAGGCTTGTCTGTCTTCTGTCTGCCCTGTGTCTGCCCTGTGTCTGCCCTGTGTCTCTGTGTCTGTCCTGTGTCTCTGTGTCTGTCCTGCGTCTGTCAGAACTGTGGTCTGTCCTGCCGTGTCAGGTCCTGTGTTTGTTTCCTGCCGCTGATCAGACTGTGTCTGTCCTGCCGTCTGTCAGACTGTGTTGTCCCTGCCCCGTCTGTAGACTGTGTCGTCCTGCCGTCTGTCAGACTGTGTCGTGTCCTGCGTCTGTAGGCTGGGTGTTTGTCCTGCCATCGCTGTCTGTCAGATTGTGGTCTGTCCTGGGCCGTCGCTGTCCAGGCTGTGTCTGTCCTGCCGTCTGTCAGACTGTGTCTGTCCTGGCCGTCTGTCAGGCTGTGTTTGTCCTGCCGTCTGTCAGACTGTGTCTGTCCTGCCGTCTGTCAGACTGTGTCTGTCCTGCCGTCTGTCAGACTGTGTCTGTTCTGCCGTCTGTCAGGCTGCGTCTGTCCTGCCGTCTGTCAGACTGTGTCTGTCCTGCCGTCTGTCAGGCTGTGTCTGTCCTGCCGTCTGTCAGACTGTGTCTGTTCTGCCGTCTGTCAGACTGTGTCTGTCTGTCCTGCCGTCTGTCAGGCTGCCGTCTGTCAGCTTACAGGCGGTGGCGGCGCGGCGGGCCTTCTCCCCCAGCCTGCTCAGAACGGCCGTGGCCAGGATCTCCTCGTACGTGTGCGAGTTGGGCTCCTCCCCACAGCCGTCTGGAGAGGTCAGGCTGTCTCGCGCCTCCGCCGGGGTCACCTGAGGTCACAGGTCAGGGTTGGGGTCAAATGTCATAGATTAGCCTGTTTCAGGGCTCAAATATGCCCTTCAGAGGACACATGTCACAGACCAGAAGTCAGAGTTGGGACCGACACAGGGTCAGCCTGACGGGGTACCTGGGATTGTGTATGGAGATACAGAGTGGTTGGATTACATCACGATCAAGACCAACAGTCACAAGGAACTTGAGGCTGAATGGAGCAATTCTCGCAGCTCTCAGTACCGACACGAATGCATGTCTCACCTGGACAGAGTCCACCTCTTCCCAGAGCGGTAGCCTCATGCTGGCTTCGTGTCTCACCTGGACAGAGTCCACCTCTTCCCGGAGCGGTAGCCTCATGGTAGCTTCGTGTCTCACCTGGACAGAGTCCACCTCTTCCCGGAGCGGTAGCCTCATGCTGGCTTCGTGTCTCACCTGGACAGAGTCTACGTCTTCCCGGAGCGGTAGCCTCATGCTGGCTTCGTGTCTCACCTGTACCGCGTCCACGTCTTCCCGGAGCGGTAGCCTCATGCTGGCTTCTTGTCTCACCTGGACAGAGTCCACGTCTTCCCGGAGCGGTAGCCTCATGCTGGCCTCCTGCGCCTGCTGTAGCACAGCCTTCAGCTCCGCCACCGTTGTGGTCGGACTGCACGACTCCTCCAGCGGCCTGTCTACAGAGGTCAGGTCAGGTCAGGGTCATCCAGTGGTAATCCAGCAGTTATCCAGTGGTCATCCAGTGGCTATTCAGTTGTCATTCAGTGGTCATCCAGTGGCTATTCAGTGGTCACCCAGTGGTCACCCAGTGGTCACCCAGTGGTCATCTAATGGTCATATAGTGGGCATTCAATGGTCATCCAGTAGTGTAGGTCGGTTCAGTACACAGGTCAGTTGAGACTGAATAAGTTATAAAAACGGTTCTAAGGAGTCATGCTCGTTCCTTGGCTGATGTAATATGATAGGGTCAAATGAGCTTGCAAGTCACGACCTCCGAAAGTGAAGACGCTCAGTCGGCACCAGATTTACGAAACTCAATGTGACCGATATAAACCCACAGACAAATCCACGGCCCACCGATATCACCCAGCGATAGGCATAGAAAGCAAAGAAAGACGAAGGAGTTGTGACTAGACATAGGTATATGAGTGAAGGTGATTGTCCGGAGAACGTCTCTCACTTTGCAGCGTCATGTACAGCGACTGCGTCAGCCTGTTGATTGCCGACACCAGTGCAGGGTGGTATTCTCTGTACAGGGCAGCGTCTGTAAAGGTAACGCCCCGTGATGACAGATCAATTAGCAGAGTATGGCGTCTACGATTTGTTCGTATCACTATATCCAGGCTACAAATCATATATATATATCAATATATCTCAATATAACAATATATATATCAAATACAAATATATCAGACTACAAAAGATCATGCCACAAAAAATGAAGTTGAAAGGGATTGCCGGCGCAGACAGAGAGACAATTGAGTCAGCATGCACGTCACACACTCCAGAGACCAATTCCTCGCATACTAACGCAAGTGTTTCCGAATGAACCTCACGAGATTTGCCTCGGCACAGAGCTGCCAGATTTGCTCGGCACAGAGCTGCCAGATTTCCTCGGCACAGAGCTGCCAGTTTGCAGTGTCAGCCGCTCCGTCAGTATGTGTGGGTGTGAGGCCGTGGGCAGTTACACAGGGGCAGCGAGCTCCACCACAGACCTGCAGGGGCCGGCCGGATGCTGGCGTTCTGGATCGACTCGCCCAGCAGCGTCTCCACCACGTTCTCCAGGTGACCTCTGACCTCTGTGGTGACCCGGTCAGGGTCGGCCGCCGCCGGCTCCTCCGCTGCTGGACAGAGAACGGAGCCCCGTCAGGCCGCCGCCGCGCACGGAGAGGCTGCACTCACGAAGGGACAACGATTACTTCCATCACTTTCGATTATTCCCCGATGTATTTTGTGACCAGTGCCGGCAGTGGCCAGCGGCTAGCTGCGGAACTCACCGGGCGATCTGTGCTTCCGCGGCGCCTCGTCGAACGTCACGGACGGGTCGTACCCAGAGTCCTCCTCACTGTCGGCTGGAACGACCCCAAAAAACAAAACAGCCACACGTCACGGACGGGTCGTAACCGCAGAGTCCTCCTCACTGGTTCGGCTGGAACGACACAAACGCACACACAGTCACGGACGGTCGTACCAGAGTCCTCCTCACTGTCGCGGAACGACACACCACACACACACAGTCACGGACGGGTCGTACCAGAGTCCTCCTCATGTCGGCTGGAACGACAACACCCACCACAGTTCACGGACGGGTCGTACCCCGTCCGTCCTCCTCACTGTCGCTGGAACGACACACACACACACAAGTCACGGACGGTGGTAACCCAGAGTCCTCCTCACTGTCGGCTGGAACGGACAACACACAACACCAGTCACAGACGGGTCCGTACCCAGAGTCCTCCTCACTGTGCAGGAACGACAACACACACAACATCAGTCACGGACGGGTCGTACCCAGAGTCCTCCTCACTGTCGGCTGGAACGAACCACACACCACACAGTCACGGACGGGTCGACCCAGAGTCTCTCCTCACTGTCGGCGGAACGAACACACACACACACACACAGTCACGGACGGGTCGTACCCAGAGTCCTCCTCACTGTCGGCTGGAACGACACACACATACACAGTCACGGACGGGTTCGTACCCAGAGTCCCTCTCACTGTCCGCTGGGAAGACACACACACACAACACAGTCACGTCGACGGGTCGTACCCAGGGCGGGCGCCAGCCTTCGTTGACTGGTTAGGCAACGCTCCTGGTCCCAAGGCACGTAACCAGGATTTTGCTCAGGGGGGGGGGGGGCACGTCGAAAAAATCCCCTTTTAAACTTCATCAGCCAATGCTCTGACCGGGGGGGGGGGGGTGAGGTAGGGTCGGGTTTCAGAATAATCTCTTTTCTATCCTAGTGTTGAATTTATTTCCGCTCAGGGGGAGGCATGGCCCGTGCCCCCCCCCCTTGGCTACGTCCCTGCCTAGTCCGGACAATAGAGAAATAGGGAATTCAACGCTATATGCCATAGGGAATCAACGCCACCTATTTTTTTTAAATGTCCATTTTTTTAGGTAACACGCTAACTCGCTATAGGTGGCTACCATAAGGCAAGACAGCTGTGCCCGCGGATACTTCTCTTCTGCGGCTTGGCCCATATAGGTATTGTGATGCTCCTGTCATAAGCCTGGACTAACTACACTCTATGTCATGTCAACCAATGTGAAGGTTTTTTATTTGTATGTGTTAAGATACACTTATTCCAGTAAAAGATAACTAGTATGGCTATGGACCAAACAACAGCTTCAATGAACCAATCATCTTGATCCACAATTGATAGAGATTAGGACCAATATGTGCCCACTTCTGGGCAGCGACTTCCTATTTCAGTTCCCGTTAAGCGACATATTTAACCACCTGTAGTTACTGTTGCTGAGTATCAGACGACCCGCGAAAGGAATACGGAGCAAAGCAGTTTCTTTCAATTCTTCCACAAAGTCACACTAGTTATCATTGTTTGACAGATCACTGATTCAGTTGTTTATGGTGTTAAAAACGGCCAAAACAAACACAAAACGAGCAAGAATCACTATTTCTCCATTTTTAGCAGATCACTGGCACTGATTTCATGACAAAGACAACGAAACAAGCAATATTCAGGCAACGCTACTCGCTTCGCCTGCTCACCAGAAGACACGAGCTTTTCTGCGGAGTCGCATCGTGAGGCCATATCATTTGGCATACAATTACCATAATCTGCCAAAGGTGTTGGCGAAATAACTGGTCTAAGCCAAGACTTTTCGCCAAATCTTGGCTATTAGGCGTGCCTAATTGCCCAATTGTTCGCCATATGGTAGTTCTTTGCTTTAAGTATGCGGAAAAACCAGGCTTGAATGGCAGCTAAATTAAAAACTGTATCATAGGCATGTAATAATTCAAATTTGAATACGCAGTTTGTTCTCTGGCATAGGCTAGCATGAATCAAATTTTTGTCACTTTAATGCAAAATATATGTGTACAATACAAAGTTATGTGGTATTTTCCTATGATTTTTTTGGAAACGAAACTCTTCCAAAACATGCAGAAAAATTTGGGTCGAACTTTGGTTAGGCACTGCCTTAAAGTGCCTTAATGGACTGCGCTGGCCCCTGGTCCGTACCTAGAGTCTCCTCACTGTCGCTGGAAACGACACAACACACACACACAGTAGGACGGGTCCGGTACCCAGAGTCCTCCTCACTGTCGGCTGGAACGACACACACACACATGCACACATGTCACGGACCGTCGTAAACCAGAGTCCTTCCTCCACTGTCGGCTGGAACGACACACACACACACACAACACACAACACACACACGCAGGGGCGGATCCGCCGCTCGGTTTTGGGGGGAGGGGCAACTTTTTTTTGCAAATAAGGTACCCATTTTTTTTCTCCGCGGATTTGGGCTTCTCCTATAGGCATTCGAGATAATCAAAAGGTAGGGAAATCACACTTTTTTGGGGAAAACAACTTTTTTTTTTACTCGAAAAACAACTTTTTTTACGTAAAAAAATCGGAAAAACCACATTTTTTCGAAAAAAGGTAAAAAATCGGGAAAAAAATCAATTTAAAGACACATAAAATCAATTAATCACATTAAACACACAGAAACCCACTTTCCGTAACATATAACACACCTAAGTAATAATCACGTTTAATTTCTATCCAGCTCGCAGGGGCGTCAACAAACCGATTAAGTTATTGAGGGGGTCGGCTGAAAATGACGAAAAATGTATATCCATCCAGCCCAGACAAAGGCTGCTCCTGCGCCAGCGATATCGTTTGCTTTTTTTTTGTAAACAGTGCGCTAACTGATGTCATACAGACTGAGTTCACTAAGCAACGCCTCTACAAAATGTCGTTTTGTGGCCACATTTTGAAGTGGCACAAATGCAGCCACATTTTGAAAGTGGACGCCATGACTTTGGATCAGTGGCGTTGCCAGAAATTAACAAAGGACCATGGGAAGTAAGTGTCTTAAGAGGTGCACCCGATCTCTGACTGGAGCGCCACCATATTTGGCGGAAAATTTGCGGGCGCCTCTCTTCCGCACGTGGCTCGTCGTGCCTCAACATTTTGTGGGCCCATCAATAGCCAGAGGGTACGCCGTCATGGTCCGGGAGAAGGGCAGTCCACGGAGGGGCCGCCGTGCGTGGTCCCGTAGTCAGTAATCTGTGGCGTGGTGCATCTGTCTAATCAGTAAAGCGTGTATTGTGGTAGTAATCACCGCCAGGGAGAGCTCTGCCAGACACTAAAAATGCAACCTAATTCGATTTCCTATTTTCAAAATTTGTATAGGAAGTTGCCAATTTGTGTTCATGCCGCGAAGCGCGCGAAATTTAACCAAGTTTTATACTGATGAAAAGCTGGATTTTTACCTGCTGCAAAGGCAATTTTAATGACAAATTTTCAATTTGTCGACTTTTTTTTTTTTGGGGGGGGCAATCATAGTCTCAGCCCTTTGGGGGGGCATGGCCCGTTGCCCCTGGATCCGCCCCCTGCAGCACACGCAACACCAAACACAGACGGCAACAGTCAGACGGCAAGCTGAACGATACACAGACAGACAAGTCAGACGGCAGTTAACGACAGACAGACAGACACAACACAACCAGTCAGACGGCAGCTAGGTCCAATCGTCAGGGTATCGACAGGGTTACCACATCAAGCGGCGTCCAAATGCCCCAGATCCAGCGCTCAGTTAGCTTTGGATGAGTGTGGAAAGGGAGGACATTTAGCTTAGTGTGCTGGCGACACAGGCGGCACCTGTTCCGCCACACAGCAGCGCAGACGACAGGCGATCATCTAAGCACAGGTTAGAAAGTGTTGAAACTACCGAGAACAACAGCTATACTGTCTCCATATTCCGCCAGCTGGCATTCATTGAAATCCCCGTATCCGCGAGATGGCAGTGCCCGTGATGCTTAAAGGAAATAGTTCACCTTCAACATGGGTTTTGAACTGAGAATTGAGATAGCAGTTTTGTAGCCCGTGTTGAAAAACCCCTGAGTGCAAGTTTTCTGGGCTGAAAGGGCTCACCAGCGAATTATTTAACTCTTTGTCGAAGATGGTGGGCCCTCACACGCCTGGGCAGAGGCTAATTGTGGGCCTCACACGTGGAGAGGCTGTACAGTATCTTACGCGAATATACATTCGAATCTGATTGGCTGAGCCGCGTTTGACGTTCGCGGAGAGATGCATATAAGTTTTGATGAAATTAATTCACTTACGTCCTTACTGTCCTGAATCGGCGCGATGTATGGCTATTTTTGACATTCTGAAAGAAGAAGTTGTATTTAAAAATATAATCCAAATTGTGTTTGAAAAAAATCCAAGGAGAATATTTCCTTAAGCGTCCGCCCCACATGGGTGCGTTTTTGTCATGCGTTGCGTTCTGTCACGTCTCGATGCGTCTCCATGCGTCTAAATGCCTTGCGATGCGTCAATGATTGACGCATTGACGCATAGCAGCGCATCGAGACGCATTGAGACCCATTGAGACGCATCGAGACGTGACGGAATGCATCGCATCGCATGAAAGACGCTGCCATGTGGGGCGGGCCTTAGAGCGTGACTCGGGGTCACCGGTTCTTAAGAGCCACCGTGGGATGTTGTGTGCGATAACTAATGTCAGCTTATTAAAACGGCCACTACGCATTATAAACACAGTTATACTGGTCACAGCACGTCTGATATGGGGACCAGGCTGTGAAACGGAAGACAAAGGGCATGTGAAAATTCACCAAGGTGGGAACAATCATAACGGGTATGTAATATCAGGTGTGCTGCAAATGTCAAGAAGCGTTCCATCAAGTATGAAATGCAAATATTATATGGAGGGTTTCCTAAATGCGTCACATAACGAGCGAGTGCGAAGCGCTCGCTCGTCCTTCCGTGATATATGTGAAAATCTGAATATGAACGGCCGGGCCTGACCCGACTCGACCCGTGGCGACGCTTTTGAGAAGCTAATATCTCTGCAACCGCACTTCCGATTGACAAACAGGTCTAACTGAGTAAGCCCTCATCCAGATCCAGGTACCCTGTTTGAGACCAGTGGCCGACTCATGTGGGTGATACCACTGCAGGGGCAACGCCCCTCCGAAAGTGGGGGGGGGGGACGGAGGTCTTCTTGAAGTCCTTCTTTCCTGCACCCCATAAAGGCCTAAATGTTTAAATCCGAAAATTATTTGGGGGACACGTCCCCCGCTGGCGGAGCGCCATGTACGTATTCACGCGTGTGGTCGCGTGTCCATCTGTCGAGGGGCTGTTGACAAGTGTTTTCCTTCGCAAAAAAACTCCGCAACGGCTGGGCTGATTTGTTCAAATTTGGTGGCGGTTAGGACCTTTCAGTCGCCACTTTTCCCACAGTCAGAGGCAGTGGCGTAGCCAGGATTTGCTCAGGGGGGAATCCGCGGCTGAAAAGGGCACAAAGGCTCTCGAAAGGGCCCTAATTGCTTTTAAAATGGGCCTTCATTTCTTACGTCGAAATTTTGCTCTGAAGTGCCATCAAATTATCGACATAACGCCAGCTTGCGTCACAATCAATATAATTTCCATCCCGATCTCAAAGGTCAAGGTCACGGAGACGAATACGAATGGTTTAAGTCCGGTGCACCATCTTGTTTTTTCGTTTGCCATCCCGATGTTAATTCGCAAAGGGCCTTCAATGACTCGTCGTCACGAAGGCCGCTTGGCATCACAGTACAGCAATTCTGTAGGTAATTGGCCGCGGAGTGGCGATAAATTTTTGAAACTTATTCCTAACAGACAGCTGCATTCTACTGTTGAAGGCCTTAGGGCCCTTTATATTAATTATGATCCCTTCAACTGTGCATGCCCTTCCGACCTGTTTAAAAGGAAACTCATCTGGGATCCGCAAAAAGAAATAATTTGGAGTGGGGTGATATATAATTAGATACAAAGAGGTTCTTACTCAACAATAGCAAATATTTAAATCTGAGTTTTCCGCGTGTTACCAAAAATGCTCATAATCGCTGACGAAGGGTGTTTCAATATACCAGAAAGCTCCGATTTTGATATTTGATTGTGAAATAAGTCCTCCTCCTAATTTAATCTCTACGTGCTTTTGGCCTTTCCGTCTGACCAGGGACCTTCAAAAAAGTTTAAACGTAAATGTATTATCTTTTTATGTTCAAAAGTGGGGGGCTCTTCGGCCCAGTTTAGAGGTCTTCGGACGCTGGCCAGGGGCAGCACTGGCTACTTTGGGTTCGCCCTGTTGGAATGCTCAGGGCCTCCCGGACCTACCCAGGTCCCCTCCAGTTTAAGTAGAGCTCAACTGCATGTTCGAGGGCCCTTCCGACCTGCCCAGAGACCCTTTCGGTCTAGCCAGGGGCCTCTCTGACTTTCCCAGGTGCCCCTCCGATTTGCCCAGCGACTTTTCTGGTCGGACTGTGCTGGCTGCTTTGTGGCCCTGTTGACATGCTCAAGCGACCCCTGCCCTGCCCTGGGACCCCTCCGTGCTGACTAGGGGCCAATTATGCATGTTCAGGGACCTTTCTCACCCACCCAGGGGCCCTTTTGGTCTGATCAGGGACCCCTCCAATCTGAATCTGTACAGGCAACTAAAACTTGCCAGGACCCATCTGGTCTGTCCAGGGGCTCTCCAGCCTTCTAAGGGGCCATTCTAATCTGGCGAGGGACTGCGCTTTGCTGCTTTGTCCCCTGCCGACATGCTCGAGGGACCTCTGACCTGCACAGGGGCCCCTCTGTGCTGCAGGCGTTCCATTCGAACGTGGTTCAGTGGGGCCCTCTGACCTGATCAGGCCCCTTTTGGTCTGGTCAAGGCCATTTTCAACTTTCCAGGGCCCTCTGGTTCTGTCAGGGGCCCTCTGGTTGTTCCAGGGGCCTCCTGATCTGTCCAGAGGGCCCTCTGGTCTGTCCAGGGGCCTCCAGCCTGCTAAGGAGGCCCTTTATAAACCTGCAAGGGACTGCGCTGGCTGCTTTATCGCCCGCCGACCTGCTAGAGAGCCGCCCGACCTGCTCAGCGGGCCGTCTGTGCTGATATGAATCGCATTTGACCGTGTTCAGGGGCCCTCTTACCCAATAAGGGGCCCTTTCGGTCTGGCCAGTGGGCCTATCTGACATGCACAAGGCTCTTTTGAACGCCTAAGGGCCTCTTGGTCTTTCAAGAGAGGGCCTGGAGGCGCTAGAGCTTCTGAAGTGCTCTACTTCTTTCTCAAGATCACGCTTCGCGTGGGCCTTTTCGGCAAAGCTGCGCGCGCCGAAAAGGGACCGCCGAGCCTCGAAAGGGCCCTTTAGGGCTCAGGGGGGATCCTAGGATCCCTAGGATCCCCCCTTGGATACGCGCCTGGTCAGAGGTGAGGTGACTGCACGTGCACAGTGCACACCCTTATTTCTATATCTCAGGAACGGTTAAGCCGATTGTGCTCAAATTTGGTGTGTGGTTAAGTACCTCTCAACCGCCACTTTCCCACAAGTCAGGGGGTGCCTTTGCACGTGCGCACGTGCGCACCCTTTTTTGTTCTCAGAAACTAATTGCCCATTCGAGTTAAAATTCAAGCTCTTCCTTTGCGATCGCTCGTTCATCGCCAACTACGGCGCCTTACTGGTAGCATATCACATCGTTTCCAATCCTGCAGGGATTTGAGATCACACAAGACCAACGATATTGACACTGGCCCCGGCTTTTGGCTTCACGCTGTTATCCGAAGCCATAGAAGACGTGGCGACTGAGCGACTCGGACTGCACAGCAGTGGCCGATCGGACGAAGCACAGCAGTGGGCCGACCTCGGACTGCACAGGCAAGTGGGCGACTCGGACTGCACAGCAGTGAGGGGGCGACTCCCGGACAGCAAGCAGTGGGCGACTTCGGACTGCACAGCAGTGGGGCGACTCGACCTGCAAGCAGTGGCGACTGGACAGCACAGCAGTGGGCGACTCGGACTGCACAGCAGTGCGACTCGGACCGCACAGCAAAGTGGGCCCGACTCGGACTGCACAGCAAGTGGGCGACTCCGGACAAAGCCCAGCAGTGGGCGACCGGACCTGCCCACGCAGTGGGCGACTCGGACTGCACAGCAGTGGGCGACTCGGACTGCACAGCAGTGGGCGACTCGGACTGCACAGATCAATAATAGTGAACACAGACTTAGTGCTGCCACTGACTCTGGCGGACAGCAGTCACCTGTGGTACCCCAAACAACAGCGTCCACCATGGCAGAGTCGAACATGTCACTGCTAGGCAGCGGACGAGATGCGAGATGAACCTCGCAATGGTAACAGTGACAAAGAACGGGAAAGAAGAGATGTATGGTGTAAAAGAAAACAAAACGGAGAGGCAGTGGGTTTGGAAGCGAGCACTACAATAATTTGAACCAACTGCCAACAACTTTCGTTCGGGGAAAATTGCATGTTTTGCTGTTTGACCTTCAGGACACATTGTTTGCAAATGTCATGAGATGCGCAGTTAGACTGGGTCGCTATTTCGAAAGGTCTTGAGTTCGCACGCGTCTTCAATGAGAGAGAAACGTGCGGCTTCACAAGTAAGGCAATTCATACGCATGCCACAGCATACACGTTTGGCAGATGAGGTTGTGCAAATAATAGTTCACCTGATATAGTTTTTCAGACAGATTTCTGTCAGAAAAACGACATGCTTTCAGATATCAGACACCCGCTAATTCCGAATATGAATTTCGGTATATATATATATATAATATCTATATATTATATATATATAATATAAAGTTATATATATATTATCATATATATATATATATAATTATAATTATATATTATTTTTTATATTATAATCTATATATTATATATACTATATAATAATATAAGTGTCGAATTACGATCTTTTCAGCCCAGGCTAGAATTCTGCTAAGTCTATTGCTCTAAGTAAAGTGTGTGTCACGTATCAACATATCAACATTTTCGCTTTGTTCGTTCGCGCCTCGCGGACCCTGTTAAACCAATCAGTTACACACGGAGAACCAATCGAAACCAGCTCTCTGCTGTAGGTATTTCCGCTGGCTGATGTGGCCATCGCTGGCTGATGTGGCCACCGCTGGCTGGTGGGCGCGGACGACGAAGAACCTGTGGAAAGCAGCTGCAGCACCACGACCAGCCTATTGGCTGGCGGCTGAGTTTCCCCGGTCGCCACATCTGCACGAGGAACGGAGCGCCGGCCGGCCGACAGGTGGCCGAGCTGGGAAAAGCCAGCTCACAGAACAGACGGCCAACTCTGAGAGAGGGTGACAATCGCCGGCGGAACATTGCCGCTTATAACAGACAGAAGCACTATCACATAGGGCCTGTTCCCGAGGCGCCTCGAGACTACTCTAACCTCCTGCAAGTGGCTTTAACTTGCAACTGTCTGTGCAATAGCCAATAGGGAATGGATTGTAAGTTGGGTAAGTTTGAACAGCTTGGGCCTTGGAGGAGGTTAGAGGCGCCTTGGAGGAGGTTAGAGACGCCACGGGAACAGGCCTATTGTAGCACGGCCGCGAAGATGTGGGCACATATTTTTATTTTTAGTCGTTCCTCGCAACATTTTGGAGCTGACTAGATACATTCCGATACAATGAAGATTCGGGGCATTATTTCGATAAAAAGAAAACGATTAAAGCGAAAGAAAGGCGTTCGTCATGTAGGCTGACCATCAGGTCGCTTTGGTATTCAGATGACATGCGGCGAAAATGAAAAGAGGAAGTGGAAGAATTCGTTACACGCTACCATTAGTGACATCACAGCACCATTAGTGACAGCACAGCACCATTAGTGACGTCACAGCACCATTAGTGACATCACCATGGACCACTGGCCGCTGGCGACAGCGGTCTGGCCATTTGTCCGACAGCTGGCAGGCACGCGTTCCAGGCATGACCGACACGGCGCACACGCCACACACACGCGCGCGCGCACACGTAAGCACGGCGCAAGGTCAGGTCAGGTCAGGTCGGGTCAGGTCAGAAGACACACACGGACGCACATCAGCGGAGGCCAGCCAGACGCTATAGATGTGCACAGGCCGCACAGGCGAGTACTAATGCGACACGTGCGCTGCAGACAATCAATATGTCCGGTCACTCGCTAGAGACGTCTTTGTGAATTTCCACACAAGTCTACTGGGTGTGAATCACAGAACCACACAGACGACTTGTGGATTTCATCAGGGAGTTCAGGAATCAGGTGAGATTTACGACTCTATAGATCCTGCTAATGTATAGAGACAACACTGATAAAATGCGCTATTATTAATTAACCAATCTCGCCTTAATATAAATCACAACATACACAAATTGTTCTGGATTTGAAAGAAACTAAAGCAGTGATGATATGTAAATATTTTATACTAGCCATCAACACTTTTAGTACAACACGCGCACTGGAGGGGATGTTTGTTTTGATGGAATGTTTTTCGTGAACAGCTAAAAAGCGACGCAACGCAGGGTGGTGTTCTTTGTGCGAAATTTACGGCAAAACTATAGCAGATCGTTGGACGTAAAGAAATTGGAAATCGGTCGATAATTTGTTTAGTTATATGGTTTTTAATTCCAAATGGGCGAGCAGAATCGAGATCGGCAAAGCGATATATTCGGAACCAACAGTCAGATCGGGACGATTCAAACGTCATTCGGTAGCTAATGCCCATGTTTATCCTCAGACGCTTGAGTTAGACACATTGCTGGTGACCTGTGAGGTCACAGAGGTCAAATTCCCAAAATGGTGACATTTGGGCAGATTTGACCTTCGTGACCTCATTTGACCTTAAATATATTGACCTAAGATAGCCTAACTTTTAGAATATGTAAATCATGATAGGTCCTATCTACCCTGTAAGTTAGACTGTTCAAGCTTTCATACTTTCTGAGATCTCAGGGGATGGGGGCACCAAAGTCCCCCCTCTCCAGTGCCCGTTAGTGGCATACCCCTCTCTAGTGCGCGTGTTAAAGAAGCTTCAAGAGAGTTGTTTTACCCATGCTGATGCCTTTGGTCGGCAGATCCCGTGTGAGGGTTCGGGCACGAACGGTGTTTATCAATAAAATGAGTCTTCGAAATCTAATCAATTTATCAGCACGCATGCCGAAGTGTACGTGCCGGAGCGACTCAGTACAGTTCCTAGTTCCTACCACCGGTGACCATCTCTGACCGGCCACCAGCGCCGCTGACCACAGCTCCTCCTCCTCCTCCTCCTCCCAGATGGCGGGCTGTGTCGTGTGTGTGTGTGTGTGTGTGTGTGTGTGTGTGTGTGTGTGTGTGTGTGTGTGTGTGTGTGTGTGTGTGTGTGTGTGTGTGTGAGAGAGAGAGTGAGATCTTACCGCGGAGTTCGGCGGTCAGCAGCCGCAGGTCACCGTGGGCCAGCAGCAACGACACCAGCACACAGACGGCCATACCGGCCCAGAACAGCGGCACCAGCAGCGCCGCCATCAGCACCAGCACCAGCACCACAGGCCGCTGGTCAGCGTCGAGTCAGACCAGCACCACAGGCGGCTGGTCAGCACCGAGTCACCAGCAGGACTGGTGGTGATCACAGCCGCCGCCGGCGGGACCCGGCTGCCATCACTGACCGCTGACTGAGTCTGACTGAATCTGATCAGTGATCAGTGATCAGCCATGGCACGACGTGCCGTGTGTCAGGCGTCACACAGCTCCGCAGCTCAGCTCTCAGCTTCGCAGTCTCTCAGCTCTGCAGGTTCTCAGCTCTCAGCTCTCCTGTCTGTCTGACCAGAGCGGCGAGTCACTGAGCCCGTCTGAAGAGGGCTATAAGCACTGAACACTGCGGATGGCTGTAATACCAAACAGAACACTGCGCGCACTGGGCCGGCCTCTGGCCTGCCGCCGGCCGCGGCCCAGCTGACCTGCCTCCGACGACTGCCGATATCCGTCCAGCGGCACCCCGACCGACGACCAGAGACAGGTGACCGGCAGCTCCAGCCCCCCCCCCCCCCCCCGGCCGACCCAGGACCGGCGCGGAGACGGCAGCGCAGCAGCCGGCACCACGGCGGGCGGCAGCACTCTGACTGGAGAGCCGCGACACACGGACTGGAGAGCTGCGACACACGGACTGGAGAGCTGCGACACACGGAGACTGCCGGCGGCGACACACGCGACACACTGCTGCACTGCCGGCTCCGAGTTCTGCAGGACAGTCGACACCCTGGGCGGCGCCGAGTGAGCACTGAATCACAGCCGCCACTTCAGAGCGAGTTCCGGGGAAATGCTCAGCAGACAGCGTCCTAACGAAGCGCTGCCACTCGCCCCGCCAAACGCTCTCCACGAGACACACTTCCTCTGGCGGCGCGCTCGGCACTGCCACTGCGTTCTCTGCGCACCACTGTGACACACTACGCTCTCCGTGTGCCGGGACTAAGAGCAGCGGTGTGGCCGGCACGCGACCGAGTGCCGCCGCTAAGTGGTCCGCTGTGAGCGGCGCTGACCGCCGCTTGTTACCCAGATAAGGCAGCGGCACACACACACACACACACACACACACACACACACACACACGGAGACAGTGACCACGACACACACAGGCCGTCTATCGCGCGCGGTCAGATCGGCACGTGACACGTCAACACAGATAGAGAGCGGCTGCCGGCGCCGCGCCGGCTCGTCCGTGTTGCATTGGTGACAAGGGCGCCACGCTGTGATCTGGGCACCTCCGGCTGACGACTCTATCGCGACAGGACGGAGCGATACGCGGCTGAGTCCTTGGAGCGCAAAGAATCAACGCAAAGAAGGCGAGCGTTCGATGGACAATGGACATCAAGGTGCTCTTGAAGAAACATGAGTGTGCTGGCTGCTGCGCTAAAAAGTGACTGAGAGAGACACTGTCGAAGATAAGGCAAGGTGTATCGAGTGAGGCAATGTAGGTGATCTCTGGGAACGAGCTACAGGAGCTTCTGACTCACTTCCGGTGTGATACATACGAGTTGTTTTCTCTCAAAGTAAATGCATTTCTATGTATGTCCAACGCTGATTAAAGTGGCAGTGGCGTACAACAGATGGTCTTTGAACTATACGAATGACATTGAGCATGCGATATGCCGAATAAAAATTGCATTGTTTGAATTCAGGTGGATGCAACCATAGGCCACAGCTTCATCAGCAAGTCTAAGATATTATTCCGAGCAATTATATAACCGAGCAAACATTCCTAACTGAACCAGCGGTGATCGACGCTCGACGCGTCGCAAACTCCTAACCGGGACATACCGGGATACAGCCATCAGAACACTGGCCGGCCAAAGCGATGGCAGCGATATAGAGAGTGCTGGTTGACAGTGTTAACAGCAGCGCAGCGGTGATCCACCGGCTACAAAGGCCAGAACTGGCCAGGCCAGGCCAGAACTGCGCCCTCACCAACACAGAGGTACTCACAGAGGCGGCAGGCTGACCAACACTGAGGTACGTCACGAGGCGGCAGGGCTGGCAGACACTGAGGTACTCACAGAGGCGGCAGGCTGACCAACACTGAGGTACTCACAGAGGCGGCAGCCGGGAGTCCGTATGCTGACCCTGTGGCGCAGCTGGATCTCCGACAGCCACTTGTTGGCCTGCAGCTCCCTGAGACAACAGAGACAAACAACACTCAGCTCCCTGAGACAACATAGACAAACAACACTCAGCTCCCTCAGACAACAGAGACAAACAACACTCAGCTCCCAGAGACAACAGAGACAAACAACATTCAGTTCCCTGAGACAACAGAGTCAAACAACACTCAGGTCCTTGAGACAACAGAGACAAACAACACTCAGCTCCCTGAGACAACAGAGACAAACAACACTCAGCTCCCTGAGGAAACAGAGGCAAACAATATTCAGCTCCCTGAGACAACAGAGACAAACAACCACTCAAATTTCTGAGACATTAGAGACAAACAACACTCAGCTCCCTGAAGACACACAGAGACAACCGACACCTCAGCTCCCTGGAGACAACAGAGACAAAAACAACAACTCAAATTTCTTGCAGACATAGAGACAAAAACAACACTTCAGCTCCCTTGAGACAACAAGAGACAACCAACACTTTAGATCCCTGTCTCAACAGAGACAAACAACACTAGCTCCCTGAGACAACAGAGGACAACCGACACTCAGCTCCCTGAGACAAACAACATTCAGTTCCCTGAGACAACAGAGACAAACAACACTCAGCTCCCTGAGACAACAGAGACAACTGACACTCAGCTCCCTGAGACAACAGAGACAAACAACACTCAAATTTCTGAGACAATAGAGACAAACAACACTCAGCTCCCTGAGACAACAGAGACAATCGACACTCAGCTCCCTGAGACAACAGAGACAAACAACACTCAGCTCCCTGAGACAACAGAGACAACCGACACTCAGATCCCTGAGACAAGTAGACAATAGAGAGAAACAACATTCAGTTTACTGAGACAACAGAG
>VOPJ01008228.1:0-55393 GCA_014673585.1 Semibalanus balanoides
CAGAAACTCCAAAATTTGACTCCAGATGTGAAAATCAATTTTAGGAAAAGTCCGAAAGTTTCATAATCCTACTCGCAGCCGCTTCGGAGATATCTAAGAAAAACATGAGGGGTGGGCAATATTTGCCCCCCCCCCTGCCACTAATAGGGCCACTAAAAGGACTAATACATTTTACAATGTTTTAAAATGTTTCAGTAGTAGCCGTCTTCACGATGAACAAATTTGCGATAAATGTTTTAACCCTCGCTCTACGCGTTGCCATAGGGCGAGGGTTAATTTTTTTTTCGCAATAGCCCATCGTGAAAGCGGACAACTAAAACATTTTCAAAACATTTAAATGTTTTAAAACATATTATGAGAATCAATGGACTACGAGAGCCGTTGTTGCAAGCTTGACTTTTTTATCCCGAAAATCGAAATAAATACGCTCAAACTTTATTTGTATGATACAACTTTGATTTATTTTTTTGAGGAAAGTCTCGAAAACTTAGCTTGAAAAGTGGCATTTTAACATGTAATGCTACCATGCTACCATATAACTTACATGTTATGGGCCAGTATAACTTACGCCCATGCTACCATATAACTTTGGACCCCCGGTTGTGATGGCAGAACACAACCTACTGAAACTTGTCAAAAGATGTGAAAAAACATAATGTCCAGGAACGCTATTGCGTCGCCAACGGACTGCCCCCCCCCCCACTTGACTGAAATGGACTCGCCCAGCAATGGCCAGCGAATCGTATTTCTTGGAATATATAATATACTAAAACTTGCATTCTAAAACATTGTAATACATCTTAAAATGTTGTATAACATTTCGCGCAAAATAATCCATAAAGGGCTACTAAAACATTCTAAACATCTTAAAATATTGTAAAACATTTCCTGCAAAATAATCCATCGTGAAAACGGCTATAATGTTCATCAAATGATTTGGAGCTGCATGACTCCAACGATCACCCTGCAGCGTGACCTCGCAAAAATGCCCGAGGCTATATCTCGAGAACCGTTAACCTTAGGGATCTGCCGATGCCAAAATCAACTTCAGGGCACAAGATAACCATAATTACTCAATTTCATCAAAATAAAAATGTGGCGGTGTAAACCCTTGGTTGATCTGTCGTGGAATGCCCAACATGTAACTAAATAATGGAATAAATTGTATTACCTGACATTTATAAGTTAAGTTAATGTCAAGCGAAGGTGCTAACCCGCGCGGCGCTGGGGGTAAATTTTGATTCCCCTTCCCGATTTTCTCAATAACTTGAAAGCGATGACAGCGACGTCACATTTTCCATACCTTATGCTGCAACTATTGTACGTCTTCTCGCGAAAGTTCATTGAAGATAATGCAGTACTTTGGAAGACAAGGCCATTTTAACCCGAAAGTTACTGAGGGGCCATTAATAGGAATAAATTATTATAGCCCCCATCCCGATATTTTGCAATATCTCCTAAGCCAACAACGGTATCGTTACCAGACTTGTCTAACACCAATTTCACACATGTTGGCTAAAGGAAAAAGATGAGGCTATAATAGTTCAGCCAGGAATGACGTCAGAGTGACGTCATGTTTTGCGATTATTGTTGAAAAATATGAGTTGGCGAAAAATGCTGTCAAAAGTATACTTTTTAATATAGATACAATTGTCATATATAAAATGACAGATAATCTGTCAATTATCAGTAGTTTATCAAACTTAAGTAAATAAGATTTTCCTAATTTTCTGAAACTTAAATTTTTTGAAGAATCCAAAGACATTTTTCTTTACAAATTTTGCATAAAATCTGAATGATTAAAAACTGGAATTTATATGATCGTAACGAGTCCAATGCATATGTGCAGCAAGTTTAAAGTCAATATCTTCAAAAATTACTGACATATGACCTTTCAAAGACAAAATTCGACCACCTACACAGCATTTCCATGCATAAAAATGTAATTGCCGTTTTTGCGTTTTACTTCAATTTGTATGGAAGAAACAATAATCTGAGGTCATCTTCCGCACTATAGTCCAAAAACGAACTAGTATATATGTATCACAACTCCTAATGACCTTATTCTGAAGTTTGACTTCGTGACATCGGATAATCTTGACCTGATCCAAGGTCATTAATGGCTAAGAATGATACTTAGAAGCAGGGGTAAAAAAACGCCGTCCTGCCGATGGCGTCGGCGACCAGATATCGAACTTTGCTGACTGGAGTAGCGACCAAAAACGGCTGCTAAATATTTAGTTTCATTCGTTTCATATAGTTTTTATTTAGGTTTCACGGTCATATAAAAAATTAACTTTTACAATCACTTAATTAGCGTGTCTGTGTATTGATGTCCCTTCCTACGCAAGTCAAGAAAACCTACCACGCAACCACCACCAAGTATCTACCACGTTAGCTCCAGGCGCTCGTCGGCCGTTTTTGTGCGACCACAACGTTAACCAAGGCAAAAGTGGTTGTAAAATCGCCGATACCGCCGACCGAATGTTCGCAGGAATGTAGGGTAATGTCTCCCTCCTGGTAGTAGAATGCACCAAATACAGTGGAAAGGGCACTGCGTGCAACTAAATATGGTGCCATTTTAGTAGGACCATCATACCTTGCGCATTTGTTTCGAATATGGTTTCTGAGTTTTGTTTGGACTTTTGCATATGTGTTTTGTTATGTTTTAGGCAAGGTAATTCCAAATTTGTTTTGTATTTGTAATCACATGCTTTGGAGCTATTAAGGAATGTTCACACTTAACATAAGCATTTGAGTTGAGATGCCAAGTTGTTGGAATTCCATGAAATTAAGTAATTGTAGAAGTTAAAACACCCACAGAGCGTCTAATCGAAAGTAAATTTGAGTTTGTTTTGACATCTGCAAAAAATAAGCCCTTGTTGTATTTAGGGTAGCCGCCTTAAAGCCGATGTCGTCATCCCTTTTAATCAAATGTTGATGAAAAGTAGACTGTTTTACATTGGCTATGCATTAGTCATACACTAGTCATACATATTGTCAGCTGAAGTTTTTTCATTTCAAAAATTCCTTCATATGACGTCATCAGGCCCCAAATACAAAACTTAGTTTTCATAGAAATTGAGCACTCTTTGTGAGAAACAAATGTCAGAATCGTGTTCGGCAGCAATTACTTCATATTTTGGCACCACAAGGCGGCGTACAATTGGACAACTTTCAGAGAAGTGAACATTCCCTTTAAGCTGTGTGATAAAATTAGATTATGTGTGAAAGTTTGACAAGTTTATTTATGCTTACATTTGCTATGCCAGGCCTGACTGCTACAATGGTGCAGCTGCTTGGAAGTCTAAACCAGAAGGTGAGTCTGTGTGAGGTATTATTGATTCCCAAACACTGGCCATCTTTGGCCGATGTTGATCTGAGGAGGTCAAAAGGTACAAGCTCCTCAGAAAAAAGAAATATTTAAATGAATGTCCTGATAATGAAAATACAAGTAACGTGATAATATTTGACAAAGGTTCCTATGTTGCTGTTGGTATTGGTATCAGCTGTGCATGTGTCAGGTAGTGTATCAATGAACAAGGAGTGGAGTGGTATGTCAGCGGGTTAATGACATCATTGGCTGTGCTGCGGAGCTTACTGGGGTTGTGCCCCTTTTGCAACCCTAGACCAATTATAGGGCCCTGTTCCAGTCGGCACTTCTAACCTCCTCAAGCTGCTTTTGGTCCAGTCGTATTCCTTTAACGCAGAGCAGTTGCAGTTGGAGCAAACAATTAGAGGAGAAAAGAGGGAGCGACTGGAACAGGCTCATAGTCAAAACCTAACCCTACAGCGTAAATAAGTTATCATATGTGTTTATACTGAAGGGTTAGTTTTTTTCTACAAGATGGTATTAGAAAAAAACTAACGTCATCTCTCTTTGGATAAAGAGAGATATCTCAATTGTGACCTTTCACCTGACAGTGAGCTAGCATATGACCTTCTTTAACAAAGGTATGCAATCAATCGTCTCATTTATAGTCTTCGATCGCCGCCTTGTGCGTCTCGATGTGGTCATTGGTTTGAAAGATAAGAATGGGTAAAATTTATTTACCCCCAGCACCGCGCGTTCGGCTGAAGACCCCAGCGCCGCGTGGGTTAGGTAAGGTCACAAAGAGCAAAATTTGAAATTACATAATGTAATTAAAAAATTGTGTTTTGAACCAGTTTTGCATCCCAAATACAGGGATGACGTTTATTGTTCAAAGCTTAGCTGATCATTAAAAACCCAAAATCCAGTTAAAAATGTGGCGTGAATTATTCATAATTCAGGAGCCGTCAGTCAAAGGAGGAGTCAAAAGTCAAATTCAGGAGCCATCAGTTGATGTTGTTTGAAATTTTGTTTGGAAATTTCCTTTATGATGTTATCTAATATTTATTCAGATTTAAAAAGCTTTGATTTTGTGGGCATTTTTTCGAGAAAACAAAACTTCGTTTTATATTGGGGGGTAAAAACAAAACTATGTTCAAAAATAAGATATAACCATTTGGTTTCCTTGCCATTTTCCATCTTTTAACGTTTTTACTTTATTGCATTTTCCTCAAATATGAACGGTTAAGTTCAACCGATTTCTTCGTCAAGCTCGTGTATAGTGACGTCATCATCTTCTCTATATCTTAACAATACTCAACGAAATTGCTTTATTTTTGCACAGAAGACAACACAACAATTTATATGAGAGAAGATACCCAAAATGTCACGTTTATATAGCCATATTGGTTTATGAGCTATTTGGGAGAAATTTGTCAAGGGGCTATATTTGCCATTCTCCAGTCTATGGCGGGGCACGCACCGATCACTTTACATATATTTGTAAACAAAAATCAATATTGATATGGCGAGTGGCCTACTCAGACGAGTTGCACGTAGTCTTATTCATTAACCAGCGAGTTACTGGGGGGTCGATTTATAGACCCCGTCCGTTATTTTGCAATATCTCCTTAACTTTTAAACAAAAAGTGTATTAACATCGAAGACATGTTTGTACTAGGTTGAAGTTCTGCAGCCATAAACAAAAGCAATAACTCTTGAAATCTTGTACTGGTACATTCATTGCACGGATCGCAGCCTGACTCAGCACAGGACCGGCGCGGCCTTCGGGATGGGACCGGCGCCGACTGCGGACTGCGGTCCGCCGCCCGCCGCTGGCCGTATATGCCGTTGGCCGGCAGGTAGACTCGGCGCCCGCCACCTGGCAGCACAGATCCTCGTGCATGTAGAAGAAGATGTAGCCTTCCTCTGGTGACCGTCCCCCAGCACATCCGCCTCGCCCACACAGCTGACGCGACGGTCATCGTAGTGGAACCAGTAGTCCCTGACGACGTTGTACACGTCTGACACGTAGTGGCCAGAGTGGGTGGCGCCGCCGTAGTGGCTGACCACACCGACCAGTCGGTATGATGTCACCGGCCGGTTCCACCGAGCACACCGACCGGTCGTCCTCCACGCAGGACTCGGACGGGTGCGCCTGCTCCGCGGTGGAGTCAGTTAAGCTCTCCCTCCTCCAGGGCCTCATGATGGCCCCCTGCAGCCTCCACGGTCCTCGTTCTTCGCGGGTCGCGGACGGCTTATCGCCATCCGAGACAGCCTTCAGTACCACCAGCTCGGCGGCGACCGGCGGTGGTGGCGGGGCCGGTGAGAGCAGTGGTCCAGCTGCAGCGCTCTCCGCCTCGGCCACTTGCCGCGGTGAGGACGGACGCACGGGAGACGGGGTCCGGACAGGAGCGAGGCGGCCTCCAGGGAGGCGGCGGCGGCGGCGAGGAGGGAAGCGGCGCTGGTGGGCGAGGGCGGTGCGGGGCGGGCGGTCGGTGATTGTCGGTGGTTGGTGACGATCAGCTCGGTGCCGGGTCCGGCTCCCCGAAGTCCGACAGAGTGCATTGGGGCGGTTTTTAGTACATTTTTCACTCCGGTGCCTAGATGACGTCATCGTCACGTTACTTCGTTTCAGCGACAGGAACTTTGGGATGCCCACTTTTGCCCTTGATCTTCTTGGACTCCTCGCCCAGCGAAAACACAGCTGGTTTTTAGCTGTAGTAATTCAGCGTTCCTCAGGCAGGCTGGTATTTTCGTGCGTGACCGCGACACTCGTCGTGACTGGGCAGTGTTGCAGAGCAACTCGCGCCGGTCGGGTAGCATGCTGAGCCGCAGAGCGTCCTGCAGGGTGGGCGCCTCGCATCCTTGATGTTGTGGCACGCTCACGAACCAGCAGATGTTCTCCTGATGCTTCAGCACCGTCTCGTGACACTTGTTGCACATGTAATTATCCGATGAGCTGTACTGAAAGTTTCTCGGAAGGATTGGCGGCGGCCGGCGCGGTGATTCTCGGTTCGTCTATCCGTGTCGAGAAGGCGCAGCAGGAACTCATTGGCGTCCTGCATCTCCGAGCTGCGGAACGCCGGGTCGATGTCAGCGAACACGTCAACGCAGGTCATTGAGGTGGCTGAAGAACTGGATTTGCTGAGGGCCTTCTGTCGGAGGACCATCAGCTTGGCAACGGCGCTGAGCGTGCGACAATGGTCGCCCTCTGCGGGCCAGAGGCCAGAGACATCATCTCATTCAGGAACGGGCGCAGAACTAGCAGCGACTGCAGCGGGGCGTTCTGGTAGCACGAATTCCCGTAAGTTGGGAAGCCCGATGTAGAGAAGATCATTGCCGTGTTTGTCCGACTCGGCCGGAGGGATAGTCGGCTTCAGCTGCAGGTCTCGGGACGTGTGTGTCTTCCCTTCGAGCAGCTGTTGCGCCTTGATGCCTTCTCTCGTCGACTTCCGGGCTGAAGGCGGGGGGGCCGTATCTGCTTGCTGCGGCCGAAGCCGGGGAAAACCTGAAGCTGCTGCTCGGTGCTCCGTAGAAGCGTCTCGAGTCGGACCTGACGGCTGCTCCCTGAGTTCTCCTTGTCGGCTCTCTCCCCACTGCTTGCGTGGTGAACCGCTCTGCGGTGGACAGCCGAGCCCGCCTGGAGTCAGACGGGTGTAAGCGGCCGTCCTCGGCATCGAGGCGACTTGCTCAGTCGTCGCGGTGGTGGAGACTCGCTCTCCCTTGCTCGTAACGGAGAGGAGCACCGCCGAGTCGATGGCTGCCACCGAGAGCTTGGCTGACATTTGCTGGTCCCTGCACGAGAGGTGGCGGTGGTGGCGAGAACTGAGGCCGCATTACCACACACAATGGCGATCGACAGCCGCTGTATAAGCCACTCAGTCTCCCTTCGATCACCAGTGTGGGCGGTTAACAGCCGGCCAAGGTCCTTGATGAAGCTAGAGGTGGCGGGTCCAAGTACTCCCGATGTTTCAACCGCGATCGGTACGAACTTATAGCGGGAGCTCAGGCTGGTGTAGTGTCGGATTCCTTGCTTCTGCAGCACTGGCGCAGCTCCGGGTTCGAGCGCGGCCTGGATGATGGCGCTGTCGGCAAAAGTGGCGGTGCAGGTGGCGTCCCAGATTAGGCACATTCCTCCGCTGTAAGGGAAGAGTGTAAGGCCATCCGGGCGCTTGCCATCCCCTCGGTCGAGGCCGACGGGTTCCAGGATAGCGGAGATGCCGGCGCTCACCAACCCTCGCCTTACTACTTCGTTTAAGCGAGCGTGCCGTGGAAGGCGGCCGGCGCTCTTCAGACAGGAAAAAGCTATTGTCTCCTTAACCCACTACGGTATCGTCACCAAACTTTCAGCACCTTGTCTCACATCAAATTGCCACATGTTGTCTGAAGACAAAAGATGAGTATGTGATAGGTCAACTGTAAATGACGTCAGAGTGACGACATGTTCTGTGCTTTTTGCTGAAAAATAAAGGTTTGCGGGAAACGCTGTCAAAAGTACGGTTTTTAAGATAAACTTGACTGTCATATAAGACATGATCTACAATAAACACGGATATCAAACTGCAATCTCGGATTTTCGAAATTTACTGAGATTCACAATTTTGAGAAAATCAAATGTTCAAGAAATTCAAAATTCAAATTTTGTTTGTACTAAATTTTCAAAAAACAATCAAAATTTTCAAAAAAAAATGATTGAGCCGAGCCGAGTGAATATGTGTAGCAAGTTTAAAGTCGATATTGTCAAAAAATGACTGTCTTTTTTTTTTTTTTTTTATTTCAAAGACAAAATTCAACTACCTCTACAGCATAATCACGCATAAAAATTATATTTTGTTTTTGCTTTTTACTTCTATTTATATGGAACAAACAATGTTCTAAGGTCAGTTTTCTCCTTCTAGTCGAAAAAATTCCACAAACATGTGTTACAACTCCTAATAACCATAATATGCAGTTTGACTTCGTGACCTCGGATAACCTTGCCCTGACCCGAGGTCAACAAAGAGTTAATAATTGTCAGATACACGAATAATGCCGATTTATAAACTGGTTATGCGTTTAATATCGCATTTTTGCGCGACGATTCCATCCAACGGACTTTGATGACACGGTCAAATATTTTGTCTTTGACGTGACCTGTGACGTCATCAGTGACCCTGAGATCAATATTAGGTTTCCTACGACAAATTTGACATTGCTATCGAATTCCGTTTTAATTTGTAAGATCGGTTTAGTAGTTTCGGAGATCAGAGGGGGCTATAAATAGTTCCCCCCTATTAAGTAGTGTTACAGAATATAGCCTTGTTAGGCGCGGGTTATCAACAATAGTTATGTATTCCTTTTAATATTCATGTGGATGATAGCTTTGGGATTTTTTTTACTATAAATCCAAAATTAAGGTTGTACCTGCATGTCAATCCATTTTTATTAAACTGATATATTTTCCATTAAATGATCTTCAATCTTGATAGGGGATAATTTGTGCTATGGGTGGTATTTGTTGCGCTTGTTGACAATAGCTTCAGCTAATTAAGGGTCGGTGTTGAAATCGTAGTCGGAGTCGGAGTCGGAGTCGCCGGAAAACCTATCAACTCCGCAGCACTTGTCAGAAATTCTTGTCATCTATGGGATGTTATTAGTATTTGTCGTCGTTAATCTCCCTTTCCTAGGTAATAATCCAATGGCAGACGGTCCATTTTCCCTTTGATGCTGATTTCGATCATTATCACATGCTTTTTTGTTTTATCTCAACTCCTCATGTTTTAATACCCTGCCCAGGAACACATCCCCACAAATACTACTACCTTTCGGCCTGGGTATCAACAACAAGAAACCACAGATACGCCTGAAACCACCCAGCAGCATTGCATCGCATTGCAGATCAGCATTGCTTACAAACGCACAATGTTGATAACCAATACACGGTCGGCACCAAGTCTTTATTATCATACATGAATACTTTATTAACGCTAACAATGCCCTGAACACACAGCAGATCACCTCAGGCGCGCTGAGTATTGCACACGCCTGCCGACAGGACAGTCTCACAGGACAGTCTGCCAGGACAGTCTGGACAGTCATCTCACAGTCTGCCGACAGGACAGCTCACATGTGAAGAACCCTGTCTCCATCTGCCTCTTGATCCGGCCGGCCGTCGTGAGTCCGCCCACCGCTGGTCGATACTCTGTGACCGGACTGTGAGTGTTCGGCCCGCGACAGTCGGCAGAGCTGGCAGCGATGGTCGGTCATTGCGCTGAACCGGAGCACCACACGGTGATGTTTCGGAGCTCGGCGGTGGTCTACAGCGGCAGCACAGTTGCGCGTATGTGTGGTAGTTGTGGCGTGTGTGTGGCGGTGTGGTGTGTGTAGGTGTGTGTGTGTATGTGGTGTGTGTATGTGTTGAGGGGGGTGATATGTGTGCGTGTGTGTGTGTGTATGTGTTTGTGTGTAGTGCTGTGTGTGTTGAATGTGTGTGTGTGTGTGTGTGTGTGTGTAGTGGTGGTGTGTATCAGCAGGGGCGGAGGGAGGGGAGGGGTGACGGTCTCAGGGGGTGATGGTCTCCAGCCGTGTGATGAGTCGGCCGCTCCGGTCCTGCAGCGGCCGCCAGTTGTTGACGAGCGGCTTCAGCTTGTCGCGATCCTCAAACAGCTTCGTGGCCAGGTCGTAGAGCAGCTGGGCGCTGACGTCGGTCTCCTCCGCCGCCACCAGCCACGTCGCCACCGGGTTGCACGGCGGGCTGGTGAGGCTGCCGTAGTAGGCCAGCACCTTCTTCAGCGCGCTGGTCAACAGCGCGTGCACCGGCGTCAGGTCGGCGGGGAAGGTGACCTCGCTGCCGCTCGCCGCCAGCGCGTCCAGCTGCTGCTCCAGACCGAGAGACGGGAACGACGGCTCGGCGAGCTCGCCTGCACCGCGCAGCAGGACGCTGATGACGGCGATACCACCGCCGTGCCGGCGCGCCTTCGAGATGTTGTCGTAGAACGTGTTGAAGAAGACGAACTGCGCCTCTCCGTCGGAGAACTTCTCGTTGATGGCGTGCTCGGAGCCGTGGGTGCCGCCGGCGTCGCCCCAGTGCATCTGCACCGAGTCCAGCGTGTAGACGCCGAACAGCGGCTTCTTGTAGGACACCAGCTGCATGGCCGGCTGGCTGCGGTTGGCCGGTCTCAGCTGCAGCTCCAGGCGGCGGCCCGTGTTGGTGGCGGTCACCTCCCCGTCCAGCAGGCCGTCAGCGGCGACCAGCTTCGGCGGCAGCGTGTAGGCGACGCGGTCGGGCGTCAGCGCCACGGGCGACTGCAGCGGCGCGTCACACAGCGGGAACGTCTCCTGCCACAGCTCGGGCGCGTCGTAGCTCCACAGGTAGGACGGAGAGTCCATCGGCCAGAACTGCAGCACGATGATGACGTACCACCAGGGCAGCATCGTGCTCGGCGCTGTGGGCGGCTCGGCGGCTGGCGACACCGGCACTGACCTCGGACGCGGCTGCTCGCGCGACCCGCTCCAACAGACTGGGCGCCGCTGGCTCCGGGGACACCTTTAAGCACTGCACCGAGGACGGGCCCGGCCGACGCGGTAAAGGACGGCTTTATAGTTTTTCGACGCGGACGACAAACATTCCGGGTGGAGCGTGGCAGGAACCAGTCGAAGAGGCGGGCATTGCACGGCTGTGACGACCAGCAGGAAAGTGATGGCTAGATTGCCGGCGATAGCATGCTTTGTTGGCAGCGCTGCCGAGCTGGCGAATGCACGCGACGCCGAGCCATATTTGATGTGTGTGACGGCAAAAGCTTTGGATTCTTGGAGTAGGGACGCTGCATATTGCATTTAAAGATATAACGCACCGATGTCCGTTTACAGTTTAGTAAGGCATTGTCAGCTCCGAAAAATTATAACGGCATTCATTCATTTAGGGAATGTTTTCACCTTGTTTCTATAAGATTATAACGCACCGATGTCCCACTTACAGTTGTAGTTACGGCATTGTTCAGCTCCGAAAAATTATACGGCATTTCATTCATTAAAGGGAATGTTTCACCTTTGTATTGGTTTTGAACTTTGGCCATCTTTGGCCGTTATTCAAAAGTATAGCTTACTAAAACCATTTTCACAGTACTTTCCGCTTTAAACCAATTCATTTTGAACTTACAAGAAAGGGGGTCTATGCAAGTGTTGCCGCCTCGCTGATTGACTGACAGCCACTTAAAGATTGTTGGTCCTGAGCTGAGAGAAAACTATTTGTATTTCTCGAACCTTGGTTGGATTACCTGCTGCGAGTAAGATAACAAAAGGATTGTTTGTATTTAAGTCGACAGAATTGCTTACAAAGATCGTGCCATATCTCTATAGCTCCCTATAGCTCAATAATGACGTTGTTGACCAAAAAAAAATGCTAGAAATTAAGTGATGTTTCGAAAACCAAATATCACCATCGTTTTCGGTTGCACTTACTTCAATTTTGTACTTAACTGGCGTATATTTGACAGATCTTTCGGAAAGGTGAAACATTCCCTGTATCATTCGTCGACCAATCGTTTCCTTTATATAAATTATACGATTCATCACCAACTACAGCACAGTCTTTGGTGACTAATTATGCATAGCCATTGAAAAATGACCAACAAATGAAATAACAAAATCAGGATCGTACGGGATAAAATATGATAATACGCTGCAAAAGTTAAAAGACACCTTTCTTGACATCCAGTGCACCCTATTAAAAACGAAGGTCATTTTAACGAGTCTAGGTACTTCTTGCTTTCTTCATGTTTTGCATTTGAATTTAATTCAAATTACATTTGTTTTTTGTTAAAATGTAATTGGAATAAAGTCCTTAACCTCATATTAAAGAAAAATCAAAGCAACCTTTAACTGACATTTATGCATGGATATTTCGGCCACAGGGCTTTAAAAAATGGAATCTGTAATGTCTACATGTAATCATGTAGACATTGCACATAACATACACTTTGTTTTGAAAAAGGCCTGTGTTCGAAATATCAATACATATAAAAGTCACTTACAGGTTTCTTTGAGTTGTATTTAACACAAGGTTAAGGTCACTATTACAATGGTATTTTTAACAAGAAATAATAATGTACCTCGCAGCAGCTTTGAACAATTTACATTTGTTTTCCTATAGTTCCGCTATTTTAGACTGACTAACGGGACTGTTTCTTCAACAGCGTTTGACAGGGTCTTTAAAAGTAGATAACTATTTAAGCAGAGTTAAACGAGTAAATGGAATGGCGCTGGAATTGCGGACTCCCCGGCCAAACAGGCATTGTTTATTTATTTTTGTTCACCACTGACGTCTACATCCGGGAACCCGATTTCCCACAGGGCAGCGTGGCATGTTAGCCAACTTTCTAAGTTTCTATCGGAGCCGAGTCGGTCGTTGCCAACGACGTTGCATGACAGCATCACATCAACAGCAATCAAAGCAAGACTCGCCGGAACGCTCACCAGAACGGGCTCGATTAAACCGGCGGAACATGACCATTGACACGCACATATAGTATAAACATAGCCATGCTCAAATCAACGTTTTACTTGTAATCACATCGACGCATACATAACAAATCGGATGGTAAGCAATTTTCCTCGAAAAATGTACTGTATCTATTTTGTTGCTTTTAATGTCAAATTTCGGACTGAGAAATAAAACCTTGCTGGTGTCCTTTGAGTTTGATTGACCTGAAGAGCCTCATAGCATCTACAATGATTAAAAGAAAGTAATACTAAAACTGACTCACTTGAAGGAAACTCGTAACACCTGTTGCACAAGGCTGAACCAAGCAAATGTAATTGCGAAATTTAAACAAGGCATACCGCATTGTATGCTTTCGGTGACCATGATGCTTCAATCATCATGCCAATTTGTAATTGTTTGGTCTTTGTAAGATATACATAACATTACCAGAGTCCAGAACTACAAAGTCATGCACTGCAACTGCAATGCAATTGGTATTATCATTCGCATAAAGATTCCGGCTATCTCCAGATCGCTGAGTAGTCCTGCCACTTCCAACCCCATCATTCACAGTCCGCGGTCTTATTAACATCTGCCGGTGCTATTGGGATAAGTATCACACACTGGCGGTACTGCCTGATGGCCCAGAAACATTCTATAGCTCTCATTGTTGAAACAGTTCATAATGGTTTAAAACAGTTCATAAAGTAGTACCAGTGGCGGCGGAAGGTATTTTCGGATTGGGGGGCAAACAAAATCAGGGCGCCCCCTCGAGGCAAAGCGCCCCCTCCCCCCAAAAATAGATATATACGAAAATTTATCTCCTCGGATTTAGGCTACAATATTGTACTAGTAAAATGACCTTTGGGGCGATGACCGAGCGGGCGCCCTCTGGTACGCTCCTGGCGACACTATTGAAAGGCTCACATCTCTTGCAAACGGCAGTCCCTTTGGGTTACAGTGTCTTTCTTGCTGAGCAGCTCTATCACGTAACTCTGCTTCCAACTGGCGGATCCCAGCCTCCCAATATGGGGAGGAGGCGTACTGGCCTGATCCAGCCGTCGGCTTTTTTGAGGGGGCTCTTTTTTTTGGCAAAAAGATATCCCCATTTTTTGTCTCCTCGGTCTGGGACCTTCACTTATTTTGGTATTTGAGTTTTACAAATTCATTTTTTTAGAGGGAAAAAACATAAAAACACGATATTCCGTAGCATATATGCTACGAAATATAGGTACACATATAGAAAATAATGACGTTTATCTCATACCCATTTGCAGGGGCGTTGCCGACAATTTTCCAGTGGTGTTGGCTGAAATGACGAAAAAAAATATGTGCGTATTTATGATGGTGCAGCATTTCATGATATATTTCCATGTTATAATAGATACTTATTTCTATGTTATATATATAAAAGTATTCAGCGCCACGAAGCGGCGCGAAATTTTAACANATCTTATCACGTACTGTGAGTTTCAAACTGTTTTGCTCACCATTGTGGCTTCGGTAAGATGTCAAACTTCCAAAAACGTTACTTGAGGTCAGGTCATTTATTGTGACCTGACAACGTGACCTTCAAATTTAAGAGGTCAACAAATTCAGAAAGTGTGGGTTATTGATGCCCAAACAGCTTTGGCATATTTGGCGGCGCTACCCGTCGCCTTTTTTCGCTAGTCTCGAAAAACCTCTGTGGGGCTGATATCAGCCCCGTCGGTGCGCGGGTTTAGCTGGTGTATGACGTAGCTATGCAATATGTATGAGGCATACAATTTACTTTTTTATATCACCTCTCAAACTGTTTCGAAAGTCATTTTCAATCTTGATATAATACTGGTGTGTTGTATTAACCCGCGCCCCGCTGGGGCGAATTATCTGCCCCCCCCCTTCCTCCCGGGTTTTCTCAATAACTCGAAAACCATGGCCGATACCAAAATGAGACTTGCAGTACCTTATCCTACATCAATATGACGTCTTCTTCCGAAATTTGGATGAAATTGATAAATGGCTTTGGCAAAAAATTACCTTTTGACCACGTCCTGTCATGCCATTTTTGGTGGAAAAACGATGAATGTTTGCAAAATAGTAAAAATGAAGGTCCGAAGCAAAGTATAAAAATGAATGCATCAAACGGTGGGAAATTGCATTGTCTTCAAAACTGCAATCTCGGATTTTCACAATTTTGAGTTTTTGACCCCTATAATATTATTTTTTCAGAAAATTACACTAAACAAAAATTTTCAAAAATATTTCAAAAACCGGAATATATGTAAAAGAACTAAGTATAAACAAATCCCAAACCAAATTTCAAAGCAATATCTGAGTTTTTGACTGACTTTTGACTTCCCAAGGGTAAGTAACTCATGACGTCATTTTGTCAAACATTATGTTTGACCTTTTTGACCAGATAGAGACAAATAAATATCACAGCTGTTTTTCTGAGACAAAACTGGACTACAAAAATGTACTTTTTGTTAAAAAAACACAATTTGACCTCATATGACCTGACTTTGACCTTTTGTGATGTCAGGTTATCAAAATGGCTTCTACCATTGAATAATACGTGCAAAAAAACATAAAACATATGTCGCATGACTTTTGTAGACCTATTGCCATCAGTGACCTTTTGTGATCCGCTATTGACCTTGGCCTTTGCATACAATTTCACTTTTGCTTAATGCAGGAGTTTCATTATACCTTTGAGAGCACTTTGTGCTCAAATAATTACAATATAAGGCTTTGGATAGCAAATATGGCCCAAAAAAACGAAAATATATCCATGTTGACCTTTAACCTGACCTTGACCTGAAATGTGATTTTATTTCAAAATGTCACGTATGCTTTGGGTGCGTATCAATGAGACCTTTCGATTGCCGTATTGTGCGTCTCGCTACGGTTATTGGTACAGACGATAACGAGGGGGCAGAATCTGCCCCCCCCCCAGCGGGGCGCGTTCGGCTGAATACCCCAGCGGAGCGCGAAATAAGTATCTACAGCAATATGATTGATTTTGATAAAACTTGCTGGATAGAATTTAGAAAGCGTAAAAGTTTGAAAAAATAATATGATATGGCTGTCCGAGAAGAGTCAAAACTTGATGAGCCTGATCGTCCGATTACCAAGACGTTTACACTTTTCCTCGCTTAACCAAAATTTGGGTAACCGATTGACACCACTAGTTCAATCACAGCATTTCAACCATAGCTAATAATAAACCGAGCTCTCACTTCCGCAACCTTGATTGACATTGTCGTCTGGTGTCCACTATGCAATTGGGCGCTGGCTTGCAGAGCTACTGCAAAACCCAGGTTAATTATAAAATGTGTGCGTCACGAGCCCCCAGCCAATGAGCTCGTGACTCCTAGACGGTTACTGGTCGTCAGAGAGACAAGTACACACTAGCATTGGGTTGAGACTGGACAGGCCATGCGCCTGCTTACTTTGCTTCCTGGCTGCAACGTGCGGGGCGTACACCAGTGGTATACAGGTTAGTTAACTCTCGCGGCGCTAGGGGGTAAGGTTTACCTTTTCTACTGGATGTTATCAACAACTTAAAATGTATGAAAGTAACGTCAAATATTGAATACCATATGCTGCATCCACTGCTAGTCTTTGCACGAATTTTGAATAAAAATGTCACAGTACTTTAAGACATATAGACGTTTTAATGATGTCATGTCATATATTTGTAAGTGGTTAAGCGATGAATGGCTGATCTACTATTGTAAGTAAAGTTTGTAGGCTTTTTGCTAATCTTAAAAGCAGTTATTTCGAAAACTTGAACTTTTTATTTTTGTATCCCTATTTTGTTGTCAGATTTGTATACTACAAAGTCATGTTCGTTTAACCCGGCAGTCACTGGGGTATTTCTGTAACACGAGTAACTGGGGGAGGCTTTTTTAGCCCGCCCCTTGGTATCTTCTCGGCCAATCCCGGACGATCCGAGCGGTGCACACTCACACCGGCAATACCACGATGTAGCCACGCGAAAACCTTCTTTTCGACGTAAAAGTAATTTGCTCACTAATACTTATTGGAGGGTCACATGGTGACGTCTAGCAGGTCAGGTCGGGGAAAGGTCTAAAATGTACCACCGCACATAAATTTGTAATTAGACCATATTTTTCCATTCAAAAGCATTGGTTTGCAACCATTATACCCTGCTAGATGCCTATCAAAATGCAATGACACAGCATCCGAATGACGCCTCAAAGTCCGGGGATTATTTGGAGGCGGAGGGAATGTCAAGGTCAAGGTCCCCAGGTCACATACGGTCACTATGCCCAAATTATACGCAAAAGTCCCATGCAACACATGTATAGTAGCATAACTATTTTACCGTGTAGAGACCAACGAAATTGATACTCATGTTACCACCTGATTTTAAGGTACGTATGAAGGTCAAGTAATGGTCAAAGTCATGTCACAAAAGCGTCAAATTTGAAATTTGTTTAATACAGTAAACTTCAAATACAAATTTGTTATTGACCCGGTTTTGTCTCAGACCAATACAGTGGGGCTTGCTCTTGTATTTGGTCTGTATCTGGTCAAAAGAAGGACAAAGAAAAAGTGAACCACTTTCGAAAATTTGAGAACGTCGCGAGTGTTTACCCATTTACCTTAAGATGTCATCACTTCCAGTCGAAAAAATACAGATATCATGTTAAAAATTTGGTATAAGTTGTTGAATATGGTAATAGTTACTTTACATATAATTCCACCGTTTGTTGTGAATATCTTTAAAGTTTTTGATTTTTTTGGTCGTCTTTATTTAAAAAAAAAAAAAAAATGAAAATTTTGGGGTCGATTTTTTTTTTTAATCTGAGATAGCCATATTGTAGCCCTTGACATTTGCTATCTTCTCCTTTTTTCGGATTCGACTTTGCCTCTTACATGACATTCGTACAGTCTCCTAAAGTTTAGCTGATTTGGATGTCAAAATCGTGTGTAGTGACGTCACTAAATTTCCTTTTTCTCAAAGGAATTATGACGAAATAAAAACAAAATGAAAAGAGTGTGAAAAAGATGCCCGGTCAGGTACTAGAAGTTTGGCGTTGATAGCTTCATTTTGTCGTTAGATATTTTAGATATTCCTCAGGGGGGAAAAAAAGCCCCCCTCCCCTGTGACTCGCGGGTTAAGACATTACCAAAGGAATTCAAGTACGAAAGAACAAAGCATGTACGATACCAAAACAAATCAAAGTGATATCCTTATTTTTGACAGATTTTGCGACGCATATTGGAGAGATAAACACGATGGCGTCAACATGATTTCCCTACCATTATTTTGTACAATGCTATTTGCCAAAAACTGATTTGCTAAAAAACGTTTTTATCTTTGAAGACCTCAATAGCCAAAATTATTGATTTGAGTAGAAATTTGAGAACACTATTGCCATCATATTTTTCCAGAACTTTCTAATAGTATTTAATTTGTTCTTACCTATCATAGTTTTGATATGGGGGGAGGTTCTGGAGTGAAGTCCGTAAACGTAAACCGCTGACTTCACCTATTAGTGGGTTAATTGACCTGTTGGTGATCAATAACTTAATAAATAAATACATAAATAAATCGACAAAAATATGTCCTTTGATGACCTTTGGCGACTTAAGTTATGACCTGACCTAAAAAGGTGAAATACTTTCGGCAGATCATGTTTCGAGTTTTATAATACAGTTTTATGTTGTTCGCTACAATACGTTGTTTCGAGATATAATGGGGCTGAAATCATCCCCCAGGCTGTTCGTGGTTTGTCGCGAACCCAAGGCCGTGCGCAGGTTAAACTTAAATGAGATGAGACATGTAAAAAATGGGAAATAACTTTGTTTAGCGTACGCCAAAAAGGATCCAGTTTAATAAACCAATTAAATCTTCAAGAGGCGCGATATTCCTCTAAATTCGGTGACATAACCTGCCAAACTTTGTTGCTGTGCTACCACACCTATCAGAACAAAGCATACCCACAACAAAAATTAATTTGATAGACCTTTGCAACGGAAAAAACTCGATCTCAAAGTCAATCGCAGCAGTACTTTCAACGTTATTAGTTGTTGAAAAAGCGTCTGTACGGTTTTGTCGGGCCGTGCCAAATCAAATGTAAATGTTGTATTATAAGTTGACGTGAAATACCATGAGCTTCTCGCGACCGTGTCATTTAGGATCTTTGAGCTTGAGATCTGAGAGAAATATACATCACCTCTTGAGTGTTACAAAAATACAAGAGTTATGATTTGATGAATTGACTTTAAAAACGTTCACGCAGAAACATGTGTCTTCATTGACGAATATGGTTTCCATTGGGCAAAGGAGACATAGGATGTCAGATTTATTTGCCAAAACTGCCATCAACGTAAGGTATGCACCTATCATTCTCCGCTGAGAATGACGACAGACGTTTGGCGAAAATGCTGAACACCAGTGACACGAACATGAAGAACACCTTGATGTTGTTAGAAACTCTTGAAGTCTGGATTGCTCCATAATAACTTCCAATGTAACTTGCTTTGTGTGTGCTCAAAGCTATGCACGGAACCAATTGGTGTTAGCCCATTGGTAGTAGTTTATGGAAGAGAATTGCACGGCTGATCAAGGTCATGCATTGTCAAAAATGTCACGGGTCAATAAACATAAAAGTATTGGTCCCCGCAAGCAATGGCAGAAATCAACCGAAATTGGCTCATCAGTTATTATGCTACTCCACGCTATATAACATTCAGCGTGACTCACAGGTCTGACTCAAATATGAAACGATCATCCCTATTCCTGTACATACTCCGCAGTACTTCGGTCGGATACATGCCACTGCGACTCTTATGATACACCGTTGGCTAGATATATGGTCTGGTACTGTAAGAGACCACGGCTGATCGATTGGAGA
This sequence comes from Semibalanus balanoides, assembly GCA_014673585.1. Classification (NCBI taxonomy): domain Eukaryota; kingdom Metazoa; phylum Arthropoda; class Thecostraca; order Balanomorpha; family Balanidae; genus Semibalanus; species Semibalanus balanoides. Next base: position 19,646 of record VOPJ01008228.1, read on the forward strand.
CTTCTTGCTCCATGCGTCTTGTCTGTGATAGTCTTTGCTGTGCTGACTAGCTCGGTCCGCCTGACTGAGGTCACGATCAGTGATGGGAGGGACATGCATTCTCATAGCTAGCGCGTGATAGGACACGGATTACTCACCCACTTCATTTCGGGCCCGCTAGACCCGCATGGTTACCAGTCTGGCGTAGTCAGTGCTGCGTCGATGCTATCTGCGGCGCCGCGCTGCGCTGCACACGTGGACGAGCGGGCACTCCTGCTACGAGATGTACTTGACCTTATTCCTTACTGGCGCTGCGGCGTGTGCGTTGTGGTTTCTGGATCAGTTAGACGCGGAATGTGATGTACGATGTTGTTAGGCATGTCACGCTGGCTCACCTGGATCACCGGGTGACATATGCGCTGCAGCGCCTCTTCCCTGGACACTACAGAAATATAGAATCAACCCCGATTGACCAACTCCTCATTCTGAACCAACGTGACCCCTGTTATTGGCTGGGGAGCTCGTGGGCTCGGATGCTCTGATTTACGCTGAGGCACAGCTTACCACCTATCGGAGTCGGGCATTATCTGGGCCGATAGATCACGCATTCTTGGTTCGAGAAAAAGTCTTTAATTCCCGTAGCCAGCCCTGGCGACATTCGATGATTAGAATGCAGAAGGAAGAAGTACACACATATATCTTTAGCAGGCCGACAACGGATGATACTTGGCAGCTCACATGAAATAAGACAGAAGAATTGCGCTTGGCAACTTTATGATGGTGAACCGCCCTGATGACTCCGTCTGGTCGACCAAGTGGGCGGACGGGGAGCCGGGCTCTGCCTCCGATCATTACGGCTCGATGTATTCGGATGGGCTCCTCCATGGGATTCCCGTGGATTCGACGTTCGGTCGCTCCTTCGTCGTCTGTCAAGTGTTCCCCAACTAGAAACGTCGCGGCTGCGGGGGAAGTGAAGTAAGGGGCAATAGGTCTTGCCCGGGTCACATGAGCCCCCATTGGTGCCTTCGATCTCTCAGTTCCAGGACATGGCCTGAGTTCAGAGGCGGCAGTTTTTTGTGGGCTAGCGAATTGGAGACAGTGTTTTTCATTAAAGTCCCCTGGCGTTAGCTTATCTTTTATATTGGGTTAATAAGACACAGGTTCACTATAGTTCCTGACATGTTACACATCTGTACAGTGTGCAGAGTCACAGTTAACAATGAAATATCTAATTCAAGTCAATTATTACGCAGTCAAAAATAGTTTCGAGCACACAACTCCAGCTTACGCCTAATTTGTCTCAATGTGGCTTCACAGATTTGAACTGTGAGAATTGATATTATGGAAACAGGCGCTTATTTTGTGTATTAATCTTAGGTTTAATTAAAAATAGTTCATTATCACAAAGTACTATCGCAAATTCAAATTAATTGTATATGTGTCGTGTATGGCTGCAATGCTGCATAATCTTTGGGTCACATAGTCTTTGGATCATGGGTAATGAATGCATGATTTTGGGATCAGATAATCGCTTGGAGTTTCTAAAAGAGAGGATAATAACACTGGCAATTAAAAGATGACCTCTAGGAAAATGACTCCTCGAAAAGAATAACAATTGTGGAAGTTTGACACATTTCCTGATTTTTGGATTCCAGCTTTGCTCGAAAATGTATGTTTTTTTGTTTAAATCACCTATTCTTATAGTACGACAAGAAATCAGATCACTAGCAGGGTCATATTTAGGGGTGAGGGTCACGGCACCTTAACTGCTCTCTTGTGCACCGAGGGTGCACTCATCCACCGGAGTCACCCTCGTGCACCAAAGGCACCTTCTGTTCATAAATATGAGGTGCAATTTGGCGAGAACATAAGGCGCGTTCCACTGAATGTATGGCGCGCTCCAATACATTTCTGAAGGCACCCTCACACATACCTCTTATGGTGACCTCCAATAAACCTATAAAGGCGCCCTACCAGATACCTCCAATGGTTGGTTAAGTACCTCCAGTGGCACCCTACGATACACCTCTGAATGTACCTCTGAATCCCACATACTTGCCAAAGGCGACACACGCGATACCGAAATCTAACGATACGACCTCTGAATACACTTCTTGGAATCACCAAGCACTAACTTCTCAGGAGCGCCCAACCGCACTTGACGAAGTCATATGAAAGGCGCCTCCAACCAATATATAGTTAAAAACAATTCGATAGTCATACATACTAGTTCTTTGTCCCCCGTAGCTAGTGGGAGCAGTCGCTGGTCTTCTGACCTACATCTCAGTAGTAGGCAGCCTGGTTCGAGTCGCTTCGGCGAGACTCGCTATTTAGCTCCTGACTGGGATGGCCTGGCGGTTCGTGTGGAGCAGCGGTCGCACACACTCAACGGCCAGGTGACGGTCAGCGAGCGTGGCGGACGTGTCCAGGTGTGTCGCGGCACGTCACACAGGTTTGTCTCTAATTCTGGCTCCCGGGCCGAACAGGAGTTGCGGCGATCGGGTTGGTGAGGTCCCAGGACAAGCGCAACAGGCTCTGCTTAGCCGCGGGTCCTGACCTCGAAGCCATCCATACAGAACATTCGGACTAAAGTTTATTGAACAAATATCCGATGGCGCAAAGGGTGGTCCTCCTGTTACCTCAAAAGGCGCTCTGTTCGGCTGAATATCAGGCGGGGACGCTTTGGGTCTCACAGCCAGGGCGCCTCTGGGAGCAATGTTGGGAGCCCTCGGAGGTGCATTGTTAGGGACGCCTTCGGAAAGTATGCGGGTAGGGCGCCTCCAAGAGGTGTATTGGGAAGGCGCCCTTCGAATAAAAATAATGTGAGGATCGGCCCCCTGTAGACGTGCATCGGATGGCGCCTTTGGCAATATGTGGGAGCCAGGAGGGCGCCCTCGGAGATGTATCAGGGAAAACCACATGCGCTCAACAACTCCTTTTGCTTAGAACACCCAGATATGGTTTTTAGCGCCCTCTTGAGGACTTTGTCCCTCTTTGACGGATTTCTAAGTATGTCACTAATCACTTGTTATATTTGTGTGCGACATTTAAGTAAGCCCCAAACCAGCTCTTAGGTGTCCAAGTTTTCCGGTTCTAGAACCGTCTTTTTTGTCTTGCAATGGATAAAATGCATGCACGCAATATATAGTTTGTTAATTTTCAGATTCAGATTCAGATATATTTTCACCGAGGGTCCACATCAACGATGGCTTTTCACCAAGCACGTCATTATAGATTCAACAAGATATGGGACTAAGAACCACTAAAACAGCTAACAAGGTGCATATAAAACACTCAGAGTGACATCAGGGACGTGCAGCCAATATTGCTCGCTTCAGACAAGCACGGAAAGCGGGGCATCCGGATCCAGCCCATAACTGATCAACAGCTCGATACCGCAAGTGCACAGTCTACGTCGTCCGGCCTCGGTTCGGATTCGCGGCTTTGTGATCTGGTCAGCGCGCCTGGTGTTGTACTGGTGTAGTTCTCGTGCACGCGGCCCGATGGTGTCACAGAGATAAGCGGGATGGCCTGTGGTGATCTCACTCTGTACTCGCGCATCTACAGTGGTGGTACTGAGCGAGTTCGGTGGCATCAGACATGCCACAAGCCGAGCTGCTACGATGACGTCAGAAATGTGGTCAGCCAACGTCCGCCTTCACCCGCTGAACCACACGAGCGCAGCAAGTTATCACAGAATCTTTCTGAAATGCGATGCTACAATCTTCTGAATGCGATGCATCTGTGTTACCCCACACGAACCATACACACTCGATACAGTATCGCACCGCTGACAATACAAGTGCCTCGACGAATATTTTCAGTGTGTTTGCAGGCAAAACATGGCGTGCGTGGCTCAGTGCAATGAGAATGCCTGTACATTTCGAGGTCATGGCGTCTATGTGTGCTTGGAAGCTGAGATGGCGATCAAGCTGCACTCCTAAATTATTAACGGTACAGCATTCAACTGGTCGACTACGTAGTTTGACCATATTTCGGTTTCTCTCGTACGTATGCTTACTGCTTTCAGTGTGCAAATGCCTGTATGAGAGTATTCGTACATGGTGTTCCTGTGGGTGTGCCCTGCATGCACTGTGTAGTGTGTAGTGGTGAAATAATCCCACTTTACTTAAGCTGTAAGTGGGCGCCATCTGTGGGCGCTCAAATGATCGTAACATGACTCGTAGATGGTAATGTTAATCTTGGTCTGCCGAGAGACATAATGACCCGATAGTTACTGGGAGGGGCTATTTATAGCCCCCCCCCTACACTCCCGTTGTTCTGCAATATATCCTAAACAAACATCGGTATTGTCATCAAACTTCCAGTACCTTATTCTAGATCAATTTGACACATTCTGTCCGATGGAAAAAAACGAGGCTATGATAGGTCAACTGATAATGGCGTCAGAGTGACGTCATGTTCCGCGTTTTTTGTTGAAAAATGAGGGTTTGCAGAAACACTGTCAATCGTATAGTTCTTTAGAAGAAACGCAATTGTTATACACCAAACGAAAAACACTCAATTGGGCTATAAAACTGCTTTCTTGGAATTTTGAAATTTGCTAAAATGACCAAATAATAAGATTCCAACGACATTTTTTTTCTTTCTTTTTTTTTCTTTCTCAAAAAACCGGAATAACATATTAATTAAATGATCCCAATGAATGTGTGTAGCAAGTTTGAAGTCAATATATTCAAATATGACTGAGTAACAACCTTTCAAAGATAAAATTAGACCATCGTTACTGTATAACAATAAGTGAAAATTGTATTTTCGTTTTTTGCCTTTTTCTTCAATTTGTACGGGGAAAAAAACATATTACAGGGTAATTTTTCGCTTTCTAATCTATAAACAAACCCAAAAACACGTGTTACAACTCCTAATGACCGTAATCATCAATTTCACCTCATGACCTCGGATGACCTTGACCTGCCCAAAGGTCTTCGATGGCACGGTCAAACATTTTTTTTATTTGACGTAAGCTGTGACGCCATCAGTGACCTTTGAGGATAACAATAGTATATTTCCCTTGGTAAATTTGATAGGGCTATCGAATGCCATTCGAATTTTTAATATCAGTTTAGTTGTTTCGGAGATCAGAGGGGGGCTATAAATAGCCCCCCCCCAGCAAGTCGGGTTACAGAATATACTCCAGTAAGGCGCGGGTTAAGACCTAAAACTGTGTTCAGTAGCGATGATCTTGCGGGTTTTTGCACGTTTGCGGAGTACAGCATTGCATTTATCTCAATGTCAACTGACGGGCACGAGGCATCACGGCCCTAAAGAGCTGCTCCAGGCCTAGGAAAACCCTGTCGTGACACAGTTGGTGGTTTCATATCACGATCACACTTATTATACCAGACTCCTACGACACCATTCGATATTCAGACGAAAGCTCTCCAATTGTATACAATATTGACCTGAAGACTAGGTGCACCAATGACCAGAAGCATGATCAATGTCTTGTATTACATCGTAAACTGTTCGAAGTCCAGCTCGAACATAGGTCTCTATTGAGGACATAAATACACTTTTCCGTTAGTGTTTGTGTTTTTGTATAATTGCCTTGTGATAATTAGCCTGAACAGAAGAAACCAACCATGTCGATAATGCTAATTGTGGTCTGAGCGTCTCGACAAAGATGATACACGCCCTTATATGAGTCACTCAGCGACGGGTCTAGGTTTTGAGTTCGGGGAAAAAAATTGCTCCGTTTTGTCAGATAAAAAATGTTGATCGTTGAGCAAGTAGAAGGGTAATCACAACAAATTCACTGCAATCCGAAACGGTGTGGGGTGGCAAAAGCATTTGTTTTCCCACCGATTTTTCGTTTGTGGGGGTTTGCCTGTTTTGCCCTAGCGTAGATCCGCCACTGAAACCATCATTGCTAACCTTGTGATTCTTTCCTTGCAATGATGGTAGACTGCAATTTCACTCCATCAGTTATTTGTGACTATAGCATTGATTTCCTGTCACCGGGTGAATATCCTGCTGTGCATGGCATTCGGCCGGCTGACGGTGAATTGAAGGTAACTGCGGTGAATTGCATGCATGACTGTAATCCCATGTTGATTTCCTAGTCGGTTATACCCCACGCACCGCTGGAGTGGGGTGACATAATCTGCGTCAACCCAACCTTCCCGGATTTTCAAAATAACTCAAACACTAAGAAATATATAAATGAGAAACTTGCAGCGCCTTGTTCTATATCACTTTTACGTTTGCTCAACAAATTCCATTGCAATAGTTATGGTACTTTGAGAGATATGTTTTATGACATACTAGTTATGGAAAGAAGATAAATTTGTGAATGTCGTGTAAAATTGAGGTTTGAAGAATATTACAAACGTAAAGCAAAAAATGTAATTAAATGGTCGTATGATCTAAGACATGATCGTATCGAATTGACAAAAACATATTTTTAGACCGTCTATTGTTTTCGAAAATTATCACAAATCCGAGTTTAACCGTATTCCCTGCGGGAGGGGCAGATTCTGCCCATTGGTATTTTTTTCGTTCGCCGCTTCTAAACCGTTACACTTAGCGTCCTGTAACTTTCTGACTTTTCCTATAACACTGGCCTGCGTTAGATTTTGTTTTCATCAGGTCAGAGATTTCTGAACTGATCTTCGCTAAATTTGTGGCGCTGATTTCGCAAATACTATCCGTTTTTCCAGATTGGCTCCAGTTTTTGCGCTTTTCCAAAATCAAGATTTTCCGTATTGTACTATTTTGTCCTATTTATATGAGTAGTTCTATAGGAGTTACAAGCGCAAAACTTGCAGGACGTGTGGAAGGTGTGATCATCTTAATCATGGCGGAGTTGTGTGACCCTAGGTCAATTTCTTTGTGTTCAAATGCCCTAAGGCCACGTCGAGCGGCGGCCGCGGCGGCCTGTTTTCGGGGCGCCGATTTGAGTTTCAAATTTAAATGCTCGTATCTTCCAAAGTTGAGCCCCGATTGTATATATCTTAGAGTGACAAGATCGGTGTAAACAATGATGGAGAACTCTTAAAATATACTTATAGCCGACAATGACACTGATAATTGAATTTTAAAAGACATTCACTGATCGGCGGGTGTCCGGGCGCGCAACGTCGCCTCGTCGGCTGACGGATCGCTCACGATCAGTGACGATACGCTCACTTTATTGACTGATACGCACACGGCCCTGCAAGTACACACGCAGAGACACTCACTTTGTCACTTCATCCATAGCTGTGACCACGGCAACACCAGCAGAAGCAAGAATAGGAAACGCGCCAAGATCGCTAAGATAAAGTCCGTCCAAGTCCGAGCAGCGGCCGCCTGCCGAGGAAGCGGCGTAACGTTAGTACCCGGTCTCCCGCCTCTGGCGGATGCAAATATTTCCAAATTCAAATATCAAATATGTCATTGCGGGATACGAGTGTAAATTTGTGGGTTCTTACAACGACGTAATTTTCTACCGATCCTGTCACATCAATATATCGACAATCGGGGCTAACTTCTAAAAGATATGGGCATTAAAGCTGAAATCGGCCGCCCCGGACATAGGCCCCGGCGATCGCTGCCCGATGTCCCTTTAGGGAATTTGAACAGGAAGATAATGATAATAAGGTCACAAAACTCTGCAATCATAAATACTATTATACCCAGGGGTAAAAAACGCCGTCCTGCCGATGGCGTTCGCGACCAGATTCCAACTTTGCCGACTGGAAGTACGACCAAAACGGCCTGTAAATATTTAGTTTCATTTGTTTCATATAGTTTTAATAATTTAGTTTTCACCGTCCATATCAAAAATTAAACTTTTTAAACATCACTAAATTAGGTTGTTCTGTGTATTGATGTCCCCCACGAAGTCAAGAAAACCTCCACGTCAATCCATCCAACCAAAGTATCTACCACTTTTAGCTCACAGGCGCTCGTCGCGATTTTTGTGCGACCACAACGTTAACCTATGGCAAAAGTGGTTGTAAAAATCGCCGATACGCGCCGACGAATGGTCGCAGGGATGGTAGGGTAATGGTCTCCCTCTGGTATAGAATGCACCAAAATCAGTGGAAAAGGGCACTGCGTGCAAGTGTGCACGGGGCCTCTCAGGGTATATTGATAGGTAATGCTCGAATGTAGTATATATGATCTGAATACTATAGCATGTTGGGAAGCGTACAAATAAATAATTTTGTCTATTATTTTATGTTTTAATGCACATTAATTAAGAGTCAGTTTTATCACTTTAAATGTTTTATTTTCAAAATATCCTTCGAAAATATAGTCATCCTAGTTATAAACTATGAGTATAGTACAAAAGCGTAGCTGTAAACTAAATATGGTAACATTTTAGTAGGACCAATCATAACCTTGCGCATTTGTTTCGAATATGGTTTCTGAGTTTTTTTGTTTTGGACTTTTGCATATGTGTTTTGTTTATGTTTTAGGCAAGGGTAATTCCAAATTTTGGGTTTTTGTATTGTTTAAGTCCAACATCTTTGCAAACTATTTAAGCTGTGTTGATTAAAAATTAATTATGTGTGAAAGTTTGACAAGTTTATTTATGCCTTAACATTTGCTATGTCAGTCTGATTGCTACAATGGTGCATGCTTGAGCTGCTTGGAAGTCTAAACAGAAAGGTGAAGTCTGTGTGAGGTAATATTGATTCCCAATCAGTCCAATCACTGGTCATCTTGGCCGATGTTGATCTGAGGAGGTTCAAAAGGGAAACAAGCTCACTCAGAAAAAAGAAAATATTACAATGAATGTTCCCTGATTATGAAAAATACAAGTAACATGATAATATTTGACAAAGGTTTCCCTATGTTGCTGTTGGTATTGGTGATCAGCTTGTGCTGTATCTAGGTAGTGTATCAATGAAACAATGAAGTGGGTGGTATGTCAGCTTGGTTAGATGACACATGGCTTGTGCTGTGGAGCTTACGGGGTTGTTTGCCCCTTTTGAACCCCCTAGACCCATAATTATAGGGTCTGTTCCAGTCGCACTTCTAACCTCCTCAAAGCTAGCCTCCCACTTGGTCCATCGTATTCTTTAACGCAGAGCAGTTGCAGTTGGAGCAACTTAGAGGAGAAAAGAGAAGCGACTGGAACAGGCCTATAGTCAAAACCTAACCCTACAGCGTAAATAAGTTATCATATGTGTTTAATCTGAAGGGTTAGGTTTTTTCTACAAGATGGTATGGGGGTGTCTGGAGGGCTATCGCCCCCTGTTAGTTTCTGCACGCAGCGAGCAAATGCAAGTAGGCGTTCCTAAGCGTGGGTCACTGTGACCATAATTGCTTAAAGATTACGGTCTGGTGTGATTAGTGTTATTTAACACTAGTTAATGGTCGTTCAACCATGCTGCACCACTCTGCCCCTTGTTAAACTAGGTACCAAACATGGCGCGTTAAACAGGTATCTTAGTCAAAGTTACCTGATTACCACAACAACTTTCCAGAGGAATGCTATTTTAGATAATATTCTTAGCTTAAGGTCCATTGTTTAATACACATCAAAACACGGAATCATGCATGGTGGCCTTAACCCCGTCGCGGCGTAGGGGGGGGGGTAATATTACCCCCCCCCTCCCGTTTTCCGCAATAACTTGGCAAACGGTACAGATAACGACGTCAAGGTTTTCAGTACCTTAATCCAGCATCCAAAAATTTTTTGACATCTTTTTTCCTAAAAAATCATCGAAACAAATGAGAACTTGGGAGAAAAGACGTTTTTGATGACGTCATTTTCATGCTCATTTTTTGGGTTTGAATAAACGATAAATGTTTGATGCATCGTAGAAAACGATAGCTTTGAAGCAAATCGCAAACGCCAAAACAGTATAGAAAGGAAATTAAATTCTCTACAAGATGGCAATTTCGGATTTCAAACATTTTTGGGTTTTTGACCCGCCCCAAAATCCAAAAAACTGTTTTTTCAGAAAATTTCCAAAAAAAATGAAATTTTTCAAAGGTATCCTAAAAAACCGGAATATAATATATATGGAAGAACTAAAGTGTAATGAATACCCAGACATTTCAAAGTAAATATCTTCAATTTTTTCAGTGACTGATTGCTCTTAAGCCATAAGTAGGTTAAATGACGGTCATTTTCAAAAAAAACGTTTTTTTATTTTACCTTGATACAGATATATAAATGTCAATTTTTTGGTGTTTATGGAGACAAAACTAACCTAGAAACATGCCATGTTTATTCACATTAGTCAGTTTCAGTTTCGACCTTAATGACCTGATCTTGACCTTTGGACGGGTCATGTTTGGTAAAAATGACTGTTTCTATCGATTCTTACGTGCAAAATAACCCCTAAAACATGGTGTACAAGGCTTTTATTTGAACCTCTTCGTGACAGTGCCCTTTTTGGTGACCTGAAACTTGACCTTGACATTGCCATGCAATTTCATTTGTACTTAATGCAATAGATTTAATTACACCTTGAGAGCTTTAATGTTGCTGACAGTCTTAACAAGGGATTTTATTGAAAGTATGAACCATTAACTCAATTAACTCGAACTTTCCATATGACCTGACCGTGACCCCACATTTTGAACCTAACCTTGAACAATTTCCGGGTATGCATTTGATTCGTTTCAATTGGAGCTTTCGATCGCCGCCTTGCGCGTCTCCTGCGGTTATTGGTTCGGAAGATAAGAGGGGGGTAATATTTACCCCCCCTAACGCCGCGCGTTCGCGCGAAGACCCCTACGCCGCGCGGTTAAGCGCAGCTAGACCTTCAGGAAGGGGGGGCAAGCCAGTCATGGTTGCTCCCCTCTAAAAATATACCCCTGGCCACTCTACAGATTCTGGCCATTTATTTTTTGCAGACGCCTCTTTTTAAACTTCTGATTACCTGGATTGGAACTAGAACCCAATGGCTCTAATGGCCCTGGACTGGTTCGATTAGGCCCCCTAAACAAACCATTGGGCCCTGGACATGCTTCAAGAGTGTACTGGATTGCGTTAAGCCAGGGTGTCATAGTGGAAAAATTTCAGAATGCAATATGAAGGAAAAAGTGGGCAATTAATATCTAAAAAGAAGTCTATTTTTTTAAGAATGATCAAATTTTGCTGTTAAACAAAACTTCGATCAAATTTTCTGGCTTTTACATATTAATAAATGAGTGAACATAATCTTAAACCGTGGAAAAGAGTGAAAAAAAGCCATTCAAAATTGTGAAAAAGGAGTGGAATATTAAATATCTTGTAAGGGTGTCGCTTTTACACTCAAATTTTCCATTCCTAGGACACTGTGCTCAAGAGGCCCCTGGGACAGGCTTTTGGACCCTAAACTGGGCTCAATGGCACCTGGAAATGCTCAAGAGGTCCATGGACAGGCTTCTGGACCCCTAAATGGGCTCAAAATCAGCTCCTGGACATGCCCGAGAAGGCCCCCCTGGGTCAATAATTGAAAACACTTAATTGTCTCTGAGGGCCCCTTGGCCAATGCACCAGAGTGACCCCCCTGGTTTGAAGGCTTCTGTCTTTTTAAACCATGCCTACTAATGCCAATTTTTGGAATTCAAGCTTCCAACGTTATCCCAATACTTTGTAATGTTTCATGGCTGGAAGTTGACTTAAACACATTAATTTGAAAAAGGGAAAGCTAAGGGCTACTAGCGGTATCGAGGGGGGGGGGCAGGGGCCGGTTAGCCCCCCATATTGCCCTGAAATTGACGATTGACATAATTTTCCACTTGCAGAGGGAAATCTAATGAACTTTTACAAAGGCATTTTGTTTAAAACCCGTTCAGTAGTGTACAAGGAAAGCCTTAAAGTCTGATGAGTTTTTCGAATTTGATGAAACTTGCAATAAAGATAAAGCTGCGATAACGGATTTGCGATAAAGCTGTTAATTATTTAAATTCTTTAAAGCTATTGGTACATGTACGGCGACCAGTTTTGGGGAAAATATTTCCGGTCGGCGACCCAGCTTTCAGTATTTTTTTTAGCAACTGATTATACTTCATCTTCTTGCAATTTTTGTGTTTCCCATCTGTAATAAGCTATTCATAGTAAATAGAAAAATTATTACAAAACGAAAAATTGTTTTAAGAAAAAGCAAAAATGCGAGCCAATCAAGCAAAACAAGTATCCATTTTCATTGTCAAGCGTAAAAACTGACCTAGGAATGGGTTTTGAGAAACCTTGACCACGCAGGCCAGTGTAATTTAATTACGTGTCATGCGCCAAAATTTGGAGAGAAAAAAAAGGACCAGCAAAAACGGTGCCAGGCTCATGTTTTTGGGAGGACATTTCGAATGCCTTGTGCGGCTCATAATTCCTTCTTAGTTTGCGGTGCAAGAAATGCGTCAGAAACTATGTCACTGCTATAAACATCATGCATACTTGGATTGAACATATTTTGGGGCAAAGGAGCACTCAGGTACATAAAATGGGAGGCGATACTTTTCGTCAAATCAGGTCTAACTTCCAATTAGCAAGATGATAAAAGGCGTTACGCATATGGTGCCCACACGATGTTTACCCGGAACCGCCATTGGCAATTTATTCAATTTAACCAATTATCGCGAAAAATCCCTATCTGACGTATATATCGCCTCAAACTATCACGAAAAGTGCATATTTGTTAACCAAAAATCCATCCATTTTACACCCCTTGAATCCATTTTTTTTTTACTTTTTTCATATATTCAAGACCAGTACATTGAAGCTCAAAAACGTTTGGGGCATGCAAATCGGTTGAAGCACATCGCTGCAATTAACATGACAAAATACATAAAAATTACGTATTTTTGGCCCCCTGGCCCCCAATATGTGTAGAAAAAAAAAACTTTCGTGGTCCAAAAAGTCATGACGAATCGAATGGTCACTTATTTCGGTCAGAGACTATCATGGGTGCCCAAACCCCAAGCCCAGCCCAGCCGAAGTCCATGAACACCAAGCGCAGACCCAGACCAGACCCATTAAAATTCAAAATATTGTTACCAATGCCCATTGGGGCCCATCCAGATAAGGCAGATATTTTTTTCACCAAATTTGCAACCATTACCCTTGCATGCTGACATTCATACTATTATCGATATAAAATATTAAGCACTTGTGTGTTGCTATTGATTTGAAATTATTAAACACTTTGCGGTCAACAATATCATATTGGATCAGACTTAAGTTCAGCCATGATTAAAAAATGTCATTTTACTTACCACGATTTATTGTTGTCATATAATTGCCAAAGTCTATTGTTTAAGTGTCCTTTATCATTTAAAAGCATATTTACCTGGTTAAACATCTAGATGTCAAGTAAAAAAAAAACGATTAGCGAGATCATTCCAAAATTGCCATACCAATACCAGCCCACTACCAAAAAATGCATACCCAACCAAGACAATCGTGATGATTAAGAGGGCACCCATGGGTAAACCCGAACCATGATAGTCCCTGATTTCGGGATCATCTTGTCATGACGAATCGAATGGTGTTCGCCCAATTGAAATCGGCCGAGCAGTTCTCGAGATCTTTCGAGGGGCAGAATCTGCCCCCCCGCATGATTAACCGAATTCTGGCCACCGACAGGGCATAGGCACTCACAACAAATCACGCGCGCCAAGTGTCAACATCCTAGCCGCCGTGTTGATGCCCACACAACCTAAGTACGTCGACTGGGCGGGGGTTTTTTGGGGTAGGAGGTGTTTTTATTGTCACTAGAGAGGTTTACCGCAATATTCGCTGATCAAACCGCCGCATGTATAGGTATAACGGAAAAACCCGTGATAACGCTGCGGTGGTGTGTCCTAGTTGTCGCTATACTTCAATGCCAGGGGGTTTCAAATGACTTATCAGCCGGGCGTATTGCGGAAGTTCGTTCACCACTAGGAAAGGTTTGACAGTCGCGGCCTTGACACGGGCGGGTAAGGGTCACTCCAGGTCCGCTCCGCCAGGTGGCATGCGGTCGGTTTAACCGTGCGCCTGAGGCTGCCCGCAGCCGAGCAGAGACAGCTCAGTGAACTGTGGTGGTGCGAGGGAACGCAACGCTGGTGTTTTGGAGGTTTCGTGAACTTTCTAAGTGCTTTTGGAGAGGCTGAAAATGAACCGTGTAGAGTCGGCATCGGAGTCGGCTTACAGCGACGCTGAGGATCGTACCCCAAAGCAACGGAAGAGCACAACGGTCTGTAACTGAGATGATCAAGTCGCTGTGATGGAAAGAACAACGTATCACCCTCTCCAAAACACAGGAAACAGTAAGTGCTGACCTCTAAGGATTGAATAGTCAGATTACAAGTCAATTGAGAGTGCCATCACTGGCTTGTGGCTGAAAATTGAGCAAAAACTAAACGTGTATGAAAACCGGCTTGACAGGCTTGAGAGCCATATCTTTGACAGAGACCAAAGCATAGACGAGCTGCAAAAAAAGAGAGGCTGAGAAGCGCAAGATAGAGGAGCTTGGGGACAGAGTGGACGAGCTCGAGCGACACAGTCGTTCGTCAAATCGGATCTTTCGAAGTGAACGTTTCGGCAAGCGAAGAGATGGGGAAGATATCGCTGTGATGACCATAGCGGTGATAAATGAAAACTTCCCTGACAAGAAAATATAAAAAATCGGATTTTTCAGCCATCCATCGCCTCCAAAATGATCACACAGTGATATGTGCCTTCAACAACAGAATGCTCATAAACGCGATACATGAAGATCGAATCAAACTGGCACGGAATGGAGCTATGGAGAAAGACAGGCTGTATGTGAATGAATCGCTAACGGCCCCGAAAAGGGAGATTTTCGGTAAGCTGCTGGAGCTGAAAAAGAAAAACCGGGTATGGACCGTCTTCACCAGAGATTGCATACCCTGCTTCAAGCTCCACAGAGAGTCTCCTCCCTCTCGTGTCTACTCCATGCAGCAGTTGACGTCCTTTCCTGCAGAGGGCACCGCCGACTCCGGCCGGGTGGGCTGTCGCGGCCCGACGCGCGAGCTCCGCCCGGGGCCCAGCTGGCCGGCCCGTCGTCCGCTGGCCCGCCGGCCGGCCCCCACACCACCCCGCCCGCCGGCCCTCCCAGCAGCACGTCGAGGGATGGCCTGACGCGGGGTGACCCCCGGCTGTCCCCCGTGCGGGTAGCCGATCGGGGAACGGTTAGACGAGAGACCCTCGAACGATCGACCGGAGCGACATGTCTGCCGACCCACCGTGGTGACGATATGCGTCTGCAGCAGACACAAGCTGATGACGCGCTGTCGGCTGGGACATCATCTGCTACTGCGGAGGTACCCCGTGATGCTGCAGAGAAACGGACCTCCCACAGAGACGGATCGCCAGACGAGACGATAGCAGACTCAAACAATCGGGAGAAGACGCTGGACGTCTGATACGTCCTGATGCGCTGATCACGTTCTGCCAGCGAGATGGCCGGCCAGTGGACGCCTCGCAACAATTAGATGTAAGTGTTAGATACTTCCTTTTTTCCAAATGTCGTTGTGCTGAACAATTAATAATAAGATTCGCCTCCATTTGCTGAGTAGGGATCTTCAATAGGATAGCGTATGTCCTGTTATAATTTTGTTTTATTCGAAAATACAAATGTCTAGAAATAGTAGTCATTGCTGCTGTTTTTTGTCCTCCTAGTGCACGTCAGCGAAATGTTTATCACCACTAACCAGACGTGCTGCGGGCCGCCTACATGCCCCCGACCCGCAAATTCAAGCCGCGCTTTTAGTGTGATTTTTGTATAGCGAAAGTGTGTATTATTGTGTTGTGTGTGTGTTTTTTGTGTGTTTTTTTGCTGTGTATGTTCGAACAATATTATAACAAGATAGCATACAAAACTAAAAATGTAGCAGGCTCACTCACAATGACACGTTTTTGGTCCCTTCATCGAAAATGTTGTGCTGGGGGAAGAAAATAAAGTCTCCCTGTTCTGCGTGCTCCTTTTGTCTTTTTCCCAGACAAATGCTTCGTCGGATGTGTCCTTTCCTGGCGGCGGCGGCGCCGCCGGGGCGGGAGGTGGCGGCGGCGGGCCAGTGGCGTGGCGGAGGTGGCGGCGGTGGTGGTCGAGGTGGCCTGGTTGACCGGACTCGGGATGGCGGTGTCCCGGCGCTCAGTACGTATAGCCCCACCCAGCTGGCAGTGTGTCTACGGCAGAGAACTATGAAAATAAGTCCCCTCGTGAGACATCCTTTACCTTTTTATCCCCCATCCTTAACATATCTACCAGTTTCTCTACGAACACTTTCACCCCCACTGTCATCCACAACCCTGTAATAATATTGATAGTAAGTAAGAAATGAAAGGAAACATTTGTGATCTGGAAATCGTGTCATTTAACGCCCGGGGCCTAAACGACATCTCGAAAAGAAAAGATGTTTTTGATTTTCTCAGAGGTCACTCAGCGGATGTAATATGTTTGCAAGAGATAAACGTGGCCCCTGGAAAAGAGAGCTTCTTTAGAAACCAGTGGGGAGGTAGTGCCTGGTTTGCCGCGGGCAGTTTTTCGGCAGTAGGTGTTGGTATCTTGATTCAGACCAAAACACCATGCAAATTTATTAACGTACATACGAATGACAATGGGAGCGCGATATTTTTTAGTCTTGACATTAACGGATTTAAGGTAAAAATAATTAATGTATATGGTCCCTCTGATCGAGATCATCCTTCGTTTTTCGAAGATGTGTTTCGGTCGGCACACTCAGACATGAAAGATCACTTGATATTTTGTGGTGATTGGAATTTGACATTAAATCCAGAAGTAGACACCTATAATTATAAAGCTAGAGATAGACGGGCAAGGTTCGTAATGTGGTGCCAAATCCAATTGTCACGCATCTTGGCTATATGATGCTTCGGCCGAATTATTTAACGGAAATAAAGTGCCATATACATGGCGAAAGAATAATCCACCAAAATGCTGCAAGACTGATTAATTTTCTCGTAACTGACTCCATTATTAACCCTATTCCTGGAGGGATGAAAAGTATACGAATCTGTCGGGGGGGCGAGCTATTCAGCCCCTTCAGATCTCCGCTGCCATAAGAGAACTAGAAACATGAAACTTGTGTGTGACTAAGCGTCGGACAAATGAACTCTATTTTGTTACTTTTGGTGACCTATGGGTCATTAGTCTTCAAGGTCAAAAAATGACGTCATAAAAATATTTGTGTCAAAAACAAGACTATTTTCAGGAAACCTTCCATATCTCGGGAAACAATAGTGGCAGCCTAGGAGAATCCGACCAAATCGGCTGCTAAAGCGGTTTTAATTGTCTTTCACCCGCTAGGCATCAGAAATAAACCTCAGTGTTAATGGTTTGACTGTAGAGCGTCAACAAATGTTAAAAACCTGTTTTTCAGCAAATGTTTGTTCGCTTATAACTTTTTATATAAAGCTATTAAAGCATTTATTTTGATACTATTCGTGTTTCTCTTGTCATTGCGGTCTTGCAATCATATCAAGTTTGTTCAAATCGAAAATTTGACCCCGGGTCAAGGTCAAGGTCAAGGTCAACGGTGACGTAAATCGGTCAAAATGCCCATTATCAAAAGAACGATATTGACGAGACAAACATTCTGAGACCATTTGCGAGTCTCTATGATGTTCTTATCACGAGTTATTGATTAAAAAAGGTATTGTGATCTTGAATGAACTTTCAAAAGGTCACTGACTTAAAAAATTCATCCTTTTCATCAAGATGGGCCTAGATGACATCGATACTGAAATAATTAGGATTGATGCAATGTATTAAAACCATCGTTTTTTCATTTTTTCACCATTACTTATATTGGGAAGCGTTAGCATTTGACCTGACATCAGGTCATCAAATAATTTTGAATATCAACCTCTGAAACTTTCAAAACATATTATTTGGCATTGTTTTCTCTCATTATCAATCCGTTTTTTTTTAAACGTCCTGAAAAGTAAAAAACTGTGCCATCATTTTGTGAAAAAATATAAGTTTTTCCAAAAGTTTTTGGCGATTTCAAAATTCAAAATTTTGACATTTTGAGATAGCCATCTGAAGAAAACGAATCAATTCTCTACGATGTCTGTTTTGGCTAAACACTTTTCTGTAAACACACAATCTCCATGAGTGTTAACACGCAAAGATTTGCTCAAAACGGGCCGAACACGCCCCCCTAAAAACTGTCCTGGACCCCTCCTAATAATATTAATTTGGAAAAAGTACCCCATCGATGCGCAATGAAATGTTGGGAAAAGCCAGCAAGTTTAAAGATTCCTGAGCTTGAGGTTATGATGACCCAATACGCCGAAAAAACCTCAAGGGGGCCGATTCGCCCCCCCCCCCCGACAGTAATAGGGTTAAGCAGAGCATTATCGTGTGAGATACTACAGGCCTAAAGATCTGATCATTTCCGTGTATCCCTCAGTCTGAAACTATCTCCTTAAGAAAGAGGAAGAGTCTTTTGGAAATTAAATTGTTCCTTTTTAAAGGATTTAAATTATTTGCAGATGGTGAAGAAAGTAATCCAAGAGACTGTGCACAGCTATGTCTGTCCGATTTACTCTGATTGTTACGTTAGAAGCTTAGAAGGGAGAGAGAATATTCAATTCACCATTAGTGATAATTTATTCCTTTGCCAACTTTGCCTAATGCAAGTAAGATCTGAAACAAATTACGTATTCAATTAAAAAGAGCAATGCGATAAACAGGAGAGAAGGAGGAACAGCTATTAACCCGCCGCCGGGGCCGGGCGGGTGTTTAGACACCCCCCCTCAGCGTTTTTCCTGGATAATCGGGAAAACGGCGGCGCGTAGCGCCGCCAAATTTTCAGTACCTGTTCGATCATCTTTGTACAGCTTTTCAAAAAGGTTTTGACAATAGGTCATGTCAGGTCAGGTCACAGGCTAGCGTCAAGTGACCCCACCTCCGAAAACGTTGCGGTTCTACCAAAGCCACAGTTTCTTAGCGGATGGTTTCGTACTTACAGGTTCATGAGAGCAAGATTATCTAAAGTTTGATATATCTCGGCATTTTCGATATCGGTGACCCTAAGGTCAGGTCAATTTCCAGACCTCCCCATTAATAGTGAATGGCGAAAATACACAAGATGCTTCTTATTCTTGAAAGTATGAATGGACCAGTACTAATTATTTTCAGAATCATGTTTTTTAGCTCAATCTGAATCCCTTAGGTGGAGATTTTTCTTCAAAGATCTCTACAGGTCATCTGGAGGTCATCTGAGGTCATCAGCAATGCGTTTTGCCCTTAATAACTTCTGATATAATTGAAGATAGAAACAAGCGGATGACACCACTGGATTTGTATCGTTCTGTCCGCCGTCGCCCACATATGCAACATGACCTATCTGGGTCACAAATGACCTTGACTGGAGGTCAAATTTTTGAAGTGACCTTACTAGAGTCATCATGTATTGTTTCAACGCGTCTTGATAAGGAAACACGATAGTGTATAAAATGAGTTATTGTCATTTTTTAGGATAAAATGCCTATTTAGGGAAAACATTATTTTTACCAAAACTGGCATTTTTGACATTGATGACCTCTGGAGTCCCTTAAAACTATTGATCTGAGCTCAAATTTTGAAGACCTGGAATTGCGTTTTTGCAAATTTAAATAAAACATATATAATGCTTCTTTTACTTGTTTACTCCTAGCTATCATAGTTTTCGATATATTTGGGGATATCTGGAGCTATGTCATAAATCTGGAAAATTTGAGAAAATTTGAACTTTTTGCATGACCTCTAGTGACTTTAATATTGACCTGAGCCAAATTTGTCAAACGAGAGTTTCAAATCCCTTTTGATGAGCTCTCGGAATGGTGTTTTTGGTTTATTGTCTAGGTCTCATAGGCAGCCGAGTTAGAAGGGGGGTGTCGAAACACCCCCCCGGCCACGAGGAAGGTGGCGCCCGAGCACCGGTCCCGGCGCGGTTAAGCGGAACTCCAAAAGCTAGAATCCCTGTCGATGTCTTCGTCGGAAGACTTTGATAATGTTAACCCTATTCCTGTGGCGGGGCAGATTCTGCCCGGTAGCTTTCTCGTAGTCTCTCTAGCAAGTAGTATTTATTTGGAAGCAATTTCGGACTAAATTTTAAACCGATTTAGCTACATCTTTTGCGTCACCAGATGGGCTCTGCGATTCCGGGCCGGTTTCTCTTTGATGGCCTCTTGATTCTGGTATCTTTTGCATTATCAATTATCATATTCTTACGTCAATGCGTCAATTCTAAACATTTCATGTATTTCCATATTGAAATGAACAAATTTTCTTCGACCGATTATGGGCGCGGGCTAGATTCGGGGCTTGTGGGGCTGTGGCCCATAGGTGCGCCGCAGCAGCAGCCGGCTGGACCACTGCGGCCAAAGCGCGAACGCGCCGCCTCGCAGAGCCACTCATCAGCGGGGTGTTATCGGAGGTGTCGATGGAGAACTCAGCTGGCGGTGAGCGACTCACAACGCAGGTGCTTCAACCACACACCAGCCGGGTGAAAATTGGAAACGTCAATGGAGACTTCAGCTGGTGGTGAGCGGATTTACGACACAGGTGCTGCAACTACACACCAGCCGGGTGGATGTTGATAGTGTCGATGGAGACCCCAGCTGGTGGCGAGTGGACACATGACGCAGGTTTATTAAAACCTGCGCACTGCAGGGGGTTCGCGCCGAACACGAACTGCAGGGGGGTTGATTTCCGCCCCCGTGAGATCCTCCAAACTACGACATGCGTAGCGACAGAGCAGAAAACGGCATTAGCTAGCTTCTAGGCAAGTTCTGTCGAAAGTATTTCAGTCTTTTCTTGGATCAGGTCACAATAGGGGGGGGTGAGGCACCAGTGGTCACGCAAAGGTCAGATTTTCCGGTTTTAGGACCTTTTAGGACTCTTTTCCAGAACCCCCCCCGATTATCTCGGAAAACTATGATAGCTAGGACAAACGATTAGAGAGAATCGATAGCCCATTGGAAATTTGCAATCGCATGTCTTATTCTCCAAATTGATCTCGAGATCAATAGTTTAGGCTCCAGAGGTCATGAAAGGTCAAAAATACTGTTTTTAGAAACAGTTTTTTTCCGTGAATAGCATGTTCACCTAAGAAAGATAGGGAAATCATTTTGAGAACGCCTCGTGTTGTCCCTATTAATGCGCTTTCAAAAATATACACGGTGACGCTGGTAAGGTCAATTTCAAAAAAATTTGACCTCAGGTCAAGGTCAATTTGGTGACCCAGGTAGGTCATGTTGCATATGGGGCAACACGGCTAGACGCGACGAATTTGACATTGGTGTCAACTAATCGTCCTCTATCTCTTTTCTATCAAGATTAAATTAGCAAATCACTTGGCTGATAGAAAGCTCAGATGACCTTCAGATGACCTTGTAGAAAATGCACTGAGCAACATTTTGCACCTTGATCATTCAGAATGAGCTAAAATAGCATGATTCTGAAAGAATTAGCCTGATCCAATGAATGCTTACTGGAAGGGAAACATTTGTTTATTTTCCCATTCACTTATAATGGGGAGGTCAAGAAATTGACCTGACTTTGGTCACCGATACGAAAAATTTGCCGAGATCATACGAATTTTAGGTACTGATATTCTTATGAAATATTGGAATTTCAAAAACTTTCGAAAAAAGACTGTGGCTTTGGCAACGAACGCAAACATTTTTGAAGGTGAAGTCACTTGACATGGACTTGTGACCTGACTGAGATGACCTGAAGTTCAACTTTTTCCAAAAAGTGTGGGTAATTGATGCCACACAGGTGTAACGAAATTTGGCGGCGCTGCGGCGCCGCCGTTTTTTTCCCGTATCCAGAAAACCTGAGGGGTGGGGTCGTGGAAATCAACCCCCTGCAGTGCGCGGGTTAAATATCAACACAGCGGGCATGAGTTCGTGAGCGCCTCAACTGAGGGTATTTAACACACGATGCGATGGTGGTTGATACTGACACACCACGCAGTTGTCTGTCATGTGAGTAGATATCGAAACCTCAACTATCACACCCCATGCATGAGTAAATTGTCAAATTAACCTCTGTGGTAGGAGCTAACACCCAGGTCGTGTGTAGCGATTTTGTAAGTGGGGTTAGGTAAAGGGACACTGCCACCTTAACATTATATTTGAGTTGAGATAGCCATTTTGGCTGCTTGGCATTGCAATTATGTATGGTAATAAGTTAAAAACAAACCACTGAGGTCCAAATCAACATATAAAGTATGAGTTTTGATTTGGCATCTGTAACATTCCTAGTCCCCAATGTATTTGAATTGGGACCCTGATTCGATGTGTTCGTCTCTCTTTACTAAATGTTGACTACAGTCGACTTGTTTTACGTTTGGCCATACATTAGCCATACACTAGTCATGCGTATGGCTGCGTGAAGGTTTTACTTTTTTCCCAAGAATTCCTCCATATGACGTCATCAGCCCAAATATTAAAGCGCATTTTTCATGAAATTGAGCAATGTTTGTGAAAAACAAATGTCATAATCGTGTTCAGCAGCAATTACTTCATATTTTGCACCACAAACGGCGTACATTTGAAAACTTTTTGGAAGGTGGCAGTGCCCCTTTAAATAATATTGAAGAAAACAAACGGAATACCTGTGAGAGAACTAAGCATGGAAGATACTTCAATCAAATTTAAAAGCAACTTCTGTATTTTGGCAAGAGTTATTCCTATTCCCTGCAGGTGGCCAGAATTACGTTAACCTGCGGGGGACAGAATCTGCCCCAAGATATCTTCAGAACAGCTATGCTGATTTAGATGGGACGAACACCATTCGATTTGTCGTGACAAATGTATTGTTTACCCTAAAATTGCTTTTTTGTTCAAAAGGAAGGCAGTGGTACAAAAAATACAAAACATATAGATGTTTTTTGAAAGGTCATTGCAGCCATGTGATTGAACCCATTTTCATGCACAAAACGTTTTTTAGCTTCCAAGGTCATTGTCTGTAATATAAGAAAGAGAAAAGTACACAAAGGACAAATAATAGGCGTACTCAGGGATTACAAAATGGGGGATTTTTGATAAAAAATATGTGCTGTTTGTGAGAGTTTGGGACGACAGGAAAGTCACATGTGTGCTTTGATGCTGTAATTTGTTAAATGTAAGCAAAATTATATTCAGGTGATCAACGTAAGGGGGTGGAACCATATGCGGAACGCCTTTGATAATCTTATTTATTTGAAGTTGAGCCTAAATTGACGAAGGATATCGCCTCACATCTTATGTATCTGAATGCACTTCTGCTCCAAAATATGAATAATCTAAGAAGGTATGATGTGTATAGCAGTGATATAAATTATTACGCTTTTATTTCACCGCAAACTTCGAAGGAAGTATGCACCGCACAGCCGCATTCGTAACAGCCTCCCCAAAACATGAGCCTGGAGCCGCCTGTGCTTGGCCGATTTTTTTTCTCAAAATTTTGACACATATGTCATTTATCATCTAGGAAAAGTTGGATAGTTTCAAGACGATAGACGTAACGGTTTAGAACTGGCGGAAGAAAAACTACCTGGGAGCAGAATCTGCCCACCGCAGGGAATAAGGTTATGGCTCCCCAAGTATAGGCTTGTAACTAATAACGTTATTTGTATTATACATTTTAACTTGTAATGACTAAATATATACAACCAAATGCCACAGCTGTATTTCTGAGACACAACTTGAGTATCACAATAGATTTGCTTTATTTAGACTGATCAACCCTACCAAGGACGGAAGAACCGGGGGAGCAGAGGACAGCCGCCCCCACCCCCCAACATTGTCAGATTTTAACATGATGCTTATAGCGTTGCATGGCAAGACTGGACTTTATAATGCCTCCGCCCCCCAACTTTCGGACAGTTCTGGTGCCCCTGTTAACCTGACCGTGACTTGACATTTGAATTTATTATGAAATTTGTCGAGCAAGCTTTATGACACTTTTGATCTTTCGAATGTCGCCTTGTGCGTCTTTTTTCGATCATTGGTTCGGAAGATAACCATGGCGCGTTTAATGTCCTCTCCCCCCCCCCTCAGTCAATGGTGTTCAGATCAGACCCCAGTCAATGCTGGGTTAGAACAAACAAAAAAATACCGACCGATTTCCTTTTTTGCGTCATACGATCCACTGTTGTATTGCCGTACATGTCGAAAAACACCACCTTGCGCTGCAACGTTTTTTAAAATATATAAACAACAAAATATGTGCGGGAGGGGGCACACAAGTGTCCCTTACCCTCCAGTGCGCGTGTTGACCCTATTCCTTGCGGTTGGCAGATTCTGCCCCCCACCCCCGGTAGTATTTTGCTTGCCACTTCTAAACCGTTAGAGCTAGCGTCTTGAAACTTTCTGACTTTTGCTAAAATTACGCGTATTGTATCACAATTTTTTAGAAAAAAATAAACGGTTTTCCAGAGGCGGTCCCAGGCTCATGTTTTGGTGACGCAGTTACGATTGCAGTTGTTCGGCGCATACTTCCTTCGTAGTTTGCGGTGCTATAAGTAGGTCAGGAACGATGTCAATGGAATACACATCATACATGCTTGGATTGTGCATATTTTGGGGCAAAGGTGCATTCAGGTACATCAAATGGAAGGCGATAACCACCGTCAAATCAGGTCTAACTTCAAAAAAGGAAGATGATAAAAGGCGTTACGCACATGGTGCCCACACGATGTTTACCTGGATCCGCCTATGCACAATACATTATATCTAACAATTAACAGAAGACAAAAAAACTTGTATATCATACAAAACAATTACGAACAGCGCATATTTGTTATCTGAAAATCCCAATATTTTACATTCCCTGAATAAGGTTATGATTTTTTTTATTTCGGTATCCGTCCTTTTCATATGTAAATGCCCAGTGCACTGCAAGCTCAAACACGTTTTGGACTTGAAAATCAGACTTCACCACATTGCCGCAATAACCTTTCAAAGAACACCCAAAGTTGTATATGTTTATCCCCCTGGCCCCCATTTTTAAACAACAAATATGTTTTGGGGATCCAAAAAGAAAGATACATTGATGGCGAATCGAATAGCGTTCATCCCATCAAAATCGACCGAGTGGTTCTCAATATATCTGGGGAGGGGGCAGAGTTTGAACCTCGAACGTTAACGTAACTTTAGCCACCCGCAGTGAATAGGGTTAAAGGTGTTATATTCCCTTTAATGATTTTAGCTGACGCACGACAGGTGTGTGCATCAGCCATTCACTTGAAATAAGAACTATCAAACGTAAGTAGAACTCACAAAGAGTCGTTGACAATTCTGGCTCGTGTACAGCTGGACTTATCAGGCGCGATGCGACTCTGATACAAATCACTGCAGATAATGCCACTTAGACCTATCGTGTACAGCTGGACTTATCAGGCGCGATGCGACTCTGATACACATCATGGCAGCTAATGTCACTTAGACTATCGTGTACAGCTGGACTTATCAGGCGCGATGCGACTCTGATACAAATCACTGCAGCTAATGTCACTTAGACTACCGACCAAACACCGCACGTGACTTTCTGCGATTGAACATTTTTTTATTGACGCATTGCGTGACAAATTGCTCTTCGTACTTCTCACATAAATAATGTGATGCTAGTATGTGATTCGTATGTAAATATATGGCCATTTAACAGAGCAGAACTGTCATTGGTGTGCCGGAAGACGGGCATAAATTGTTACCAGGTCAGTAGCTAATGGCAGAATGCCAGCCAGTTTTATGATCACTAAACAGGCTATCCTCACGCAGGTGTACAGCAGTGTTTTCAATGGATCGGGTGCACCCATAGGTGCCCATTCAATTATTCCCATTATCTGGGCTGAGTATACATTTTTCGACTTTTCATGGGTACTGGGTGGGCATGGGTATGACAATTTTTTAGTCATGTCGCTAGCTGTTATTTTTTGAGTTGACAACCAGATGTTTATCCAGAAAAATATGTTAAGAAATGATACAGGTTACTTATGTAATACATTTTGATAATGATATGAGAACAACAAATCATGGTAAGTACCTAGCAGTGGCGAAATATTTACAAATATCATATCATGTCCGATCCAAAGTCTGATCCAGTATGATAATGTTGATCGAAAATTGTTCGATGAGTGAAAAGCCGCAGCAATACACCGGTGCGTGATAATATTTATTGTCAATAGCATGCAAGTAAATATGTTAGGATAATGGTTGCAAATTTTGTAAAAATAATGATCTGCTTAATATGGATGAGCCGGACCGGGCAAAGGACTCAATATTATGAATTGTAATGGGTCTGGTCTGGTTCTGGACTTGGTATTCATGGGCTTCGGTTGGGATGGGCTTGGGGCTTAGGCACCCATTGCAAACTATGGTGTATAGCCATGTGTGAGGATAGCCAACAATTGAATGTCAGGTCCACGTAGCTCATAACTCATGAGAGAACCTAAATTCAACCTTAATTAAACAATACATAGAACCTAAATAAAACAATATTTTTTATACTTAAACAATGAATTGTTAAAATGATATAAGAACAATACAACAAGGTAAGTACTGAGCAGTGGTTGAATATTTCAAAATCCCAAATCACGTTCGATCCAAAGTTTGATCCAGTAAGACCGAAAAGTGTTGCTGTGGCTTTTGACTGACCGAAAAGTGTTCGATGAGTCAAAAGCCACAGCAATACACAGATTCGTGATATTATTTCTCGTTAATAGCATGCAAGTAAATACGATAGGATAATGGTTGCAAATTTTGTGAAAATAAGTATCTGCTTAAGATGGATGGGCCAGACCGGGCATGGACCTCAATATTATTAATTTGAATGGGTCTGGTTTGGGTCTAAGCTTGGTGTTCATGAGCTTCGGCTGGACTGGGCTTGGGGTTTAGGCACCCATTGGAAACTATGGACTCGTGCCATGACCACAGTTTTCAAGGGATCGATACTACAAACTTTTTATTAATTCGCATTAACGCCTATAGTGGCAGGGGGCAAAATATTCCACCTCCATGTTTTTCTAGATATCTCAATCAACGCGCTATGAAGTAGGATATGAAACTTTCGGGACTTTTCTAACAATTGATTTTCACATCTGAAGTCAAATTTTGAGTTTCTGACTTGCACACAAGAGGCGGTTCTCAGGGCCCAGTTTGGGGATTTTTCGGCGACAATTGTTCGATAATACGGAAATGCGAATCTTCAACGGAATTCTTCCTAACTGCCTCAAGTATGAAGAAGTTGCATAGGTTTACGGTGATTTTAATAAGTTCAAATTAGTTGATGTTCATGCTTTATTGAGTTTTTTACGGCAGAGGCGGTTTCAGGTACTTGAAAAGGGGGATTTTCAAAAGGTATGAAACGCCTAGTTGACAGTCAATAAAGCAAAATAAAATGGGGTTAAAGCTATGAAGATGCTGAAGATAGTTTCTCCTTTTTTCATAAATTATTACGTCTTAAGTTTTAAGGGCGTGTCCAGGCACAGAAAAAGGGGGTAAACTTGCATAGTGATAACGATATATCAGCGATTATGGAGCAATAAACAGATAGTTGAGAATGATGACTGGACATATGAGTCCAGGAGAGGAAATAAATACATTTTATTGCAGAGGCGCACTCAGGAAGCGAAAAAAGGGGGTCATATTTTTGCAAGGAAACTTTGATGCATGGGCCTACAAGGACATAACATACTGCAGTTTTCCGATTAAAAAAGCATTAGGGTGTCCTTTTTGAAACATTTGAAGAGAATAGGCGAACCCAGGTAGGGTAAAAAGTGGGCAACTTATGTGAAGTGAAAATTACAAGCAAACTAGTAATTGTTGACTAGTTAGTATTGTATATTAGCGGGATTTATTCCTATCAAAAGTTATTGCACCTCCCAAAATAAGACCCTGGATACTCCTATGATGATTTGCAGCTTTCAAAATGGAATTATCTATGACCAGTAACTGATTTATATTCCGTGGTAGAAGCATGACTGCGGATCATATTTTGTATATTTTGCCTCCCTTTTCGTTAACCTGGCACCGGCCTATGGTACAAAAATATGTTAATAACATTTTTTAAATGATGTAAACAAATAACTAACTATTGCAATTTAATTCAGAAAAAGCCATCAAAAACTTTAAATTCGCTTTAATTTTGCCCAAAATTAAGTTGACCTGCACACGCCTATGATTTTTAAATTTTTTAACCATCGTTATTACATATAATTTTCACTACTCAATATCTAATCGCATCACTGTTCTGTTTAAATTTAAATGGTTGATAAACATGGCAGCTGTGTTGGATCAAAAATACCTATAATTTTTGTACTTTTTGGCCCCCCGTTGCCCCCCTATTTAAAATTCATGAAATTCGTTTTTTTTTTAGAAATGAAGATCCTGTTAAGGTGAATCGACCACCGTTTGATTTTTGTAAATCGGACGGGTAGATCTCGAGATCTCCGGGGGGCGAATATGCCCCCCCTGCGCCACTAATAGGGGTAGCCGGGAGCCTGCCACTAATAGAGTTAAAGGGAAACTAATGCGCCAATTGTATTTTTGTTAGCCCACAATGTTATTCGGTCTTCTGTTATTTAACAAATACAATATAAATGTTAATTTTAAAAATGCAAATAAAATTATTATCTCATTCAATGTTGTAAGTTTTTACAATTAAAAGCAAGTAAACATACTTCTTTCGAAACTCAAAAGCAGTGCTATATCCTATCACTATTCCCATCACTATACAGCTGTGTTAAAGTGCGCCATATCTGGCTCAAGTGTTTCTAATTTGTTAAACGCTGGACCCTGAAACAAATCGCCGACATTAAAATGAGCACAGGTAGGACGCTGTAAAAACGCATAATGAACATTTTATATTATTTCCATGTTTTATAATTTGTTATTATTGGGGGAATCAATTATTCTTTTTTATGATAATATAAGGCAAAGTGTTGAATACAACCAGTAATTAAACTATACCAACTCCTTATCTAGCAAATAAATGAAGCTATTTTCAAAAATTGAGGGGTCACAGCCACTAGAAGGCGGCCATAGTAGACGCACATATAACTACTTATTTTTTACGTGTTTATTGAATGACAGTTATACATTTAAACAGGGTGATTTTTTTACTTGTTAAAAAGTAATAGGGCCTAGCAACACTTAAATTAAGGCTAACCATTTTTGTATGATGTATTATTTGATGCACCGTTCTGGGACATTTCCATTCCATGCACACACTTAGAGTAACAGCCTCCATCATTTCTAGTTAGCCGATGTTCGAAAGTTAACCTCCATCTTCTTGTATGCGCGCATCTTCAGGTGTCTGGAGGACTTCCTTGGTTAGACGCTCAAAGGACTTCCTTGGTCAGAACGCCCTGCGAAGGCGCTTACCACCCTTTTCAGGTCAGCCAGGGTTTCAGGTTTGGTCTTCGTAACCTCTGGCATGGCTTAAACCCCAAAACCAGTAATCCAACCTGGACAAGTCTGGCTATTTCTCCGATCAGGCGCGCGGGGTCAGCCTGCTAATCACTCGTCCTTCAAATGCCTCCATCAGCCAATCTCTGGCTTTCATGTGTTGCGGCATGCTATCTTGCTGAAACCATAGGTCTCGTTGATAGCAAACCTTAGGCCAAAGAAACCGTTTCAGCATGGCCAAGTACATCTGCCCTGTAATTGACGTGTTACAATCGAACCAATGGATGATCCCTTGATCTCAGACCACCGCAGCCCGTGCCCAGCACACGGCTTCTTCCAGGAGGCTGCTTTGGAAATGGAGAGCAAACCTATCGCATTATTTTTTTTAAAGTCATGTATGAGCCAAATTCTTTGGCGATACCCTGAACTTCTTCTAGAAGTTTCTCCTCAGTTTTATTATAATCATAACCGCGTCGTTCTCCAGGATGACACATTTGTGTTAATCTTTTATAAATAGCAGAGGGCCATTTTGCCCATTTTTGGGGGTCATTTTCAACTCCACAGTGGGGACACTTCCATCGCTAAAACTGAACAATAGATGACAGGAAACCAAATGTCCGTATTGATTAATCACGTGCATGCGTTTTTTGCACGCATTTTGCACATTTACGGTCCGCCAGGAGCAAAATTTTTTAATCAAGTAAAAAAAAATCACCCTGTGTATAATATATATAATATATATATATTATATTATGTATATATATATATTATATATATAATATTATAATATATATATATATATATATATACATATTTATATATATAATATATATATATAATTATTTATATATATATATATATTATAAATATATATATATATTATATAAATTATATATTATACATATATATATATATATAACATATATATATAATATATATATATATATAAATATATATATATATATATATTACAGGTTGATTTTTTACTTGTTAAACAAGGCGGCATTAAAAAACCCTCAAGTTAGACTGATCTCCCAAATTCATTTTTTGCTCAGCACTTCAAATTTGTCACATTACCAAACCTCACGGTCAGATAAAAGGTCCAAAACTCGAAGATTTTAGTTGATGGGTCATATTTCCATCAAAGCCCTCGACTGCGGACCATGATCTCACAAGAGCCCCGAAGGTTGTTTCCGCCCCTGTATGCTCAGTGAGAGCGCTGGTCTTCTGACCTGTTCTCAGTAGTTGGTAGCCTGGGTTCGATGGGTCGCTTCGGCCGCTTCGCTATTTGCTCCTGACTGGGATGACCTAGCGGCCAGGTGGGCAGCGGTCGCACTCCAAGGCCAGGTGACGCAGCGAGCGGGGCGGAAAACCGTGTCCAGGTATGTCGCACGTAAAACTTTCGTCTCTAAATTTTGCCGGCCAACAGGAATTTGCGCGATCGGGTGGTGAGGTCAGACCAGCGCAACAAGCTCTGCTTAGCGCGGGTTCTGACCTCGGAAAGCCATCCCTACAAAGCATACGGACTAAATTTATTTTAAAAAAGTATGTTACACAATAAAGGTGGCAAAACGTGGACCCGAGGTCCCGGTCTCTAGACCCAGTCTGGACCCAGTTGGTCCCAGACTGGGTCCTGCCAAATGTCACCGGATACATATTGGGTCCAACTTATAGGTCATGCTAATTTCACGCAAGTACGAGCTGACACGCAAGTTTGTGTGTGTTGTTGGCCAATCTAAACTGTATGTATTTGCAACTACAGGAGTTAATTTACTTGCACTAACTGTCTAGAGTGCAGATTTGTCAATACAATTGCGAAACATTTTTATAGTTGGGTCCGCTGGGTTTAAACTTGCCTTGCACTGGGTATAACTGGGTATTTTTTTTTTAATTTTTAGACAGGGTCGGGTCTGAGACTTAAACATATCAACTGTTGCCACCTCTAGTACACAACCTTCATGATATAAATTGTTATGATTTTGGCAAAGATTAAGGTTAAGTTCAAGTCACAAAAGGTCCCTTTGCACAAAGTATCTACGAACGTCATGCAACCCATTTGGTATGGATCATTGTACGCGTAGAACTATATAGCTAAACGCATTTTACCTCCTGAATTCATGTGCGTTTCGTCATTGTCAAACTAAGGTAAAACTAAGGTCACACAATGTCAAAAGTTGAAAATTGATAAATATATGTAAATTAATTAAAAAGGCATGTTTCTAGACTAGTTTTGTCAAAAAATTGCAACGCTGTCACTTATTTGTCTGTACCTATCTTGTCAAAGAAAGCATATATATATATATATATATATATATATATATACATATTTATATATATCAAAATATGCAGTCATTAGTTACCTTTTTTAATTTGAACAATGGACAAATGTATTTTTAAAATGTTGTTAAAAACGACCTGGCATGCAAACATGATATATTGTGTTCACTGTATGTAGGCAAAGTTTGTATTGCTCGCTACCTGAAAGAATATCTACGACGAGATAAATGACTATTGTGAAGGGATTTCCGATTAATTACTGAAACTGTGTAATAGCGGTCGACTTACAAAAAGAAACGTGACCTGCCCTTCCATTTGATTGACCACAAGGGACTTTAAAATATTGGCACGCAAACAATTGCCTTTTGGGTACATTATATAAGTAATCATAATTCCGTTCTGGAAAACGGTTTATCTGCATGATTTATCCACATAGGTTTATTTGTTATCATTTATCCACATCATTTATCCACATCGGTTTATCCACATAGGTGTTGCTATTATACATAATGCTTTGACGAGGCAACCGCGATCGAGGCGCCTCTAGCGGCTGGCCGTCGAACTATTAGTTGGCCATTGTGGCGCGACTGCTGACTGAGTGTACGTGAGATGTAGCATGATAGAGCTTAATGCTTTAACGTTCTTCTCTCCCTTGCATTAAAGCCAGTTGCATTCGTTTTAGTTTATCTAAAAAAGGTAATCAGTAGAGATATGCACAGGGCGGCTATTCCCATGGCCGGCCGAACCCCACGGCTAATGGGTTGGGCCGGACTGGAAAATCTCTAGATCATAGCTATATGGCTACGGCTGTAGCTGCATAGTCTACATGGGGATTTGTTAAGTCTGTTTTGCATCACTCTTATCAAACCAATTATGGTCAAAAAGCCTTGACTTGTTGCCATAACAGTAAACTGAAAATAAACACATAATATATATACTAACAAAAATCCTCACGGCTGGCCAACGGCCAGCCATTGCCATTTGAGAGTGGCTGTGGCTGGCTTCCCATGGCGACTGAGGACACTGCACAGCGAACAGTCGGGATAGATAGTCCACCCAAACAGGCACTGGGGTGTCCTGACTTCAGAACACCCAAATGGCAAGACCCTGAGGGCACCAGAAAGTTAAGGTCACCATGGTACTCAAGAAGCCAGTCCATATAACTGTATAGAGGGACCCCTCCGAGAAGGAGGGCATTACACAGGCAGTTCCTATAGGGAACATGGAGACAAGTCATCATCTCCCTGCTTTTGCAAACTCTGTTCGATATTGTTGGTCATTAATGACACGTTTTACATTTGGGGTGCAGTTGGATAAAATCGGACATCGGAATATTTACAAAATGACCTACACGTAATAGGTGGATCGTCGAATTCAGATGTAAAACTTCACCCAAATAATACCACAGTCCATGCCCACAGCATTTACATTTCATACCATGCTTAAGCAATAAGCACATGTGCATCGGCATTTCATGTTTCGAGACTGCCCTTTTCAGTCTGTCTGCATATAGGGTGTCATTTCCAACAAGAGGTTGCGAACTTTTCATATTTTGAGGCACAGTGGGAAATCCTTAAAATGCGCATTGTCCTTGATTCTGTTTTGCCCACCTTGGTACGCATTTCACGATGACAAATTATTGAATGCAAAGGAATCGAGCAAGCAAAGTAAAAGGAATCGTGTTTTTAGTCTCCGCCATCGGTGGCTCCCACTAAAATGCACATTAACCCTCGCCCGTTTAGGGCAAAAATCACTTGCGTAATATAGATCTACATGGGCGGCTATCCATGGCTGCCGAGCCCCACGGCTAATGGGGTGGAGCGGACAAGACAATCTCTAATCATGGCTGTGGGCTACGGCTGTGGCTGCATACGCCTATGGAATGCCTAAACAATTGCGTCATAGGGATTTTGTATCATCAATATCAGCAACCCAATCATTTTTAAAAGAAGTCTTGGCATGTTTTCATAACAGTAGACTAAAAAATAAACACATAATATGAATTTACCAAAATCCTCACGGCTGGCCAACGGCCAGCCATTGATATTTGGAAGTGGCCGTGGCTGGCTGTGGCTGTGATGCCATGGCTGTGGGGCGGCTTGGCGTAGGAAAAGTGCAGCCATGTCGAATTCTACTGCGTAACCATTTAGGGCGGGGGTACGACCCGCTTGCGCATTTGGTCACTAATTGAGCTAGAGCTTCAATAAAAAAACGATCGTGTTGCTTGTGACGAGAGGATGCCATTGACATCTGATTGAGGGTCTTGGGTATTAGATGACCTCTGAGGTCAAGTCAAAGCCAAAATAGCATTAAATCGTAAATGTGTAAAATATAAGAACCTATCCGGCGGAAATCGTAAAACAACATCTTAAAATGCTGAATAGACGCCACATTTGAAATCAGCATCACGAAATGACCTACAAAAATATGTATCAGTTCATCTGAGGCCAGTGACCTCGGCTGACCATTGGAAGTGTTTGACCCCAGTGGAACATATATTCATGTAAAATAGATCCCATAATTGAAATCAGCGTCACAAACTGCACTAGAAACGGACAGAAGACGAAAAAATACAAATGAGGTCATCGGAGTTTAGTGACCTCGGTTGACCTCTGAAAAGGTCGAACGAGATCGTAATCTCTGCAGAAGCCACAACTGTCATCTAGAAACACCTATTCATATGCTTCTGAACAACAAACACTCGGGAACTTCACATGTTTCAAGGATCATCACTACGGTACGCCAGTTTCGGTAAAAACACGAACTTGAGAAACAGGTCAAAGGTCATACAAGTAAGAAGCTCTATTTTTTGGTTTAGTATTTGTTAAATGTATGCAAAAAAATACAAAAAGTTGCATCGTGACCAGTTAATATTTACGCGAGTTATTTTGGAAAAACAAAAGGGGTGGCATCCATCCCCCCGACACTGGCGAGGGTTAAAAATACTTTGCCCTTTCGCCGTCCATAGCTGGCAGCCGGAGTCGGCGTCGGCAAGATTTTACCGACTCCGACTCTAGTCAAAATCACCGACTCCGACAAACTCTGACTCCTGCTCCGACTCCGGACTTTCGCACCCCTAAAGTAACCTGTTAAACTTCGCGATCCCATTTCCAGCTAAGCGGGGCATGCTGCTGGACGAACTTGAAGCAGTTCGCTATCGGAAATCACGCAAGTGACGTGTACCCCAACCAGTACTCACAACATAGCGTACGCTCACTTACCCAACAACGCGCGACATTGACGCCGTGCGTGCACAAAGCAGCTTAGCGCGGACTAGCGGAGTTACCGCAAACCCTAATTCGTTGTAATATTTCAGCGTCACGTGTCAGCCAGCATGTGAGCGGTGCGCACGTGACTACCAGGCGTTTACCGGTTGTCAATGGAGACGGATACACAGCGGCAGCGGCTTGAAACCGGAACTATGCGTTCGCTTACTTTGCTTTCTGACAGCGATAGGCTTGGTGTACACGCCAGCCGTTCACAGGTCAGTCTAGGACTGCAGTGTTTGAGGTGTTCAAGGGAATCTATTAACCCTTTTAGCGTCGTGAGGGTGGAGGTTTTTCACGTACAGCTAATTAAATATTCAATCTAGAATCTTGCAACTTGTTGATTTTTATAAACATGTCATTGCAAATCAAATTGTGTTTTTTTCAAAGACATTGGATTAGGAGGAGGTCCAGAAACCTTTTTTTAGGGAAGTTCTTAAAGCTTTTTGGGTCCACGTATTGCTACGTTACGTTGTTTTCCAGATTTGAGGGGGTCAAATCCATCACCACCACCTTCCAGGATGTGCAATTACAATTAGCCAAGGCTCTCTATGGCGCGTGTTAAATGAAAAGTTTTGATTAATGATCTTAAGACTTTATTGAATATATATGTACCTATAAGTCATACAAAATAAAACAATGAATCCGGAATATTCCTGGGAAAAGTATGACAACGTGTTTGCAAACAAATCATTCAAAGTACGACACGAATTAACATGTATGCTTCTAATGGAAAAAGGCATCCTGCAGTGGTGTATACTTAAAGCTGGCAATCTCCTCCTCATTTTAACCCGGCATTGGCTGGGGTCTCAGCCGAACGCCATTGGCTGGGGGGGGGGGCGAAAAACGCCCCCTCGTTATCTTCAGAACCAATAATCGCAGCGAGACGCGCAAGACGGCAATCGAAAGCTCTCAACGAGATCACTCTTA